>QZWS01000040.1:0-35515 GCA_004114245.1 Zoopage sp. CT-All
AGTCCACTGGGACTAGCCTGGTTGGACCAAGACAGTAGAAATGAGGGTGGCACAGCCACTCCCCCCACCAAGGTTGACCCATCTAGGTTAACACCAGTGCACCTCCGCCAATACATTCAGCTCCTCCCCTGCCCCAGCCCTGCCACTATCCCAGTCCTTGCATTGTCTGCCAATCCCAGTCCTGATTCTGCCTGGGCGTCACAGTCACACACCCCTGGTAATCCCTAAGATCTACTACTTAGGGTTCAATATCAGTGCTCCTTCCAATATTTCTCCCTGGCTATGATGGACATCCTGGGAGATACACCATACTCGGAATCCAAGCTGCCAATGTGGTTGTTTCTGGGGGCAACAGCATTTGCAGGACTTTCTATCAATCAATACTCAGTATGAGATGGACACAAGTGGCTCATGGCATCAATCAAAGCAGCCCCTTCACGCGAGGTACCAACACTAGATCTAACAATGCTCTGGCAACAGGTTTTCAATAAAGTTCTCCCATCAAAGTATCAAGTACAACTATGGTGCTACCACCATCACGGGCAATACACAAATAATATTTGTTCAGCACGTTATCTCTGGATAAACTGCAGCCTGCCCACTATGCAATCAATCCCCTGAAGATACAGATCATTGTTTTTGGACTTTCCTGCATGCCACAGTACCCTTTTGGCTTTATGTGTGGAGAACCCTGGGCAGTAGCAAGAATAGCTCATCACAAGCCAATTTCTGAAATAGATCTATCCAAACGCAGGGATTATCAGCCCAAGCATGCACTTTAATTTGGGGCATAGGCATATTTTGCATTTATCAAGCACACACAGAGTGGATCTACAACATGCTTCTAATAGCTCCTGCTGGACTTTGGCAATTGTTCTTAGCAGAGCTTTGTGATGTACTCAATGCCAAATGACAAGCAGCCAATTGACACAATACTCTATGCACCTTCAATGATAACTGGATGGACCTCCAGGACAAATTGAATCAAGTGGCCCCAAGACTGCCAAGACCTCTGCTCTAACCATGGTTTTTCCCCACAGGGGGTTTTTTAACCCAGGTTAGACAGAGCAAAGTTAACCAAGCAGTGAACCAGCAACCCGACACTATTATGTATAGCTTGTATTGATGCTACGGCCCAATACATGTCATTTCTCTCACATATCGGAAAGCACACCACGTGACAAAGTTCACCCATCTCGCCGCAAGCATCAGAAACATTTAACGGAATAATGACCCTTTGCCGCGCGACATGCATCCTGCTATTTGCCGTCATTGCTGCTAAAAGCGTAGCTGTTGAGGCAAGCTCCAGCTCCAATGATCTGCTGAAAACGCCAAGTGCCCTGGACCTGAGAGCTTACCATGCCGGTGGATTTGTTCCACAGAGCATGGACGTACAGGCCCCTACAGAACTTGACGAATCCGATATTGGCTTTGATGGTGCTGGCGTGGGATATCTAGGACATCCTTTTGCCAAACCACGGGCTACCTCCTCCAATGATATCACCAAGCGATACCCACCCACTGGCCACGGCGTGACTTGGTCAAAGTTTCCATCCTCTTTCAGTAAAGGCGAGCTTGCTAAGTATGCCATGACTTCACCGCTGGGTGCCACTCCCATTCAACGCACTTACCCCATTCAAAACCTAAATATGCCATTGACGCACCAAGTCCTTGGTAATAGACACTCCCATTTTTACGGCACACACCAGCCCAACTCTCCATCACATCAAGCTACTGTCCTGCAGCAAATTACTCAAAATCCAACTGTGCCACCGGTGTACCAAGGCCTTGGCAGTGGACACTCCCATCCTTACAGCGCACCCCAGCTATGAGGATCCTTCATTCAACCACGTGGCAAGGGAGTGTCCCGGTTTGTGAGGCATGTTTACTTAGTAGTCTATGGGTTTACTTGTCCAACCAACACCAGTGTTGGTCCCAATATACCTTGTATTGCATCCAATTCTGGCCTCTCACAATCTAAACCTGTCTCTATGGCAACCAAGTAGTGCAGAAGTTTGACTGTAGTCCCCCAACAATGGAGGAATATCTGCAGACAGCAACCAAGTAATGCAGACATTAATGGCATTTGAATTGTACATGTTTAGTTACAATGCAGATAATAAAGGAGACTTAAATGCTACTCTTTATTGCGCACTGTCCTCTGCATTTGCTCCATCTGCTCAAGCATGCACAGCACTAGTGTGGTGTGATTTGCATGCTTCTGGCAATGGTTAACCTGACTAATAACACCCAACTATATCTTTTCCTTGCGTACTGCCAATTCCTACTCCCGCAGCTGAATTTCAATATCTCGGCGCTGCTCCTCCTTCTTGTGCGCTGCCAATTCCTGTTCCAGCAACTCAATCTGGCATTCCTGTAGCCGGTTCTGTTGCTCAACCTGATGCATTGCTGATAAGATAGGGGCCTGTGCACAAGCCTGTGCTTGCAATGTTCAGTGTCAAGCCAGTCCAGGGAGGTCATCAAAATGGGTCTGGTCAAACAGACCCAGTAGAAAAGAGGGTGGCCATGCTGCCCTCTCCACCTCGGTTGACCCATTCGGGTCAACACCAGTATGCCCCCACCAATACATCAGCTTCTCCCCCTGCCCCCAGTCTGCCTCCAGCCCTACCTAGCCTAGCCCCAACCCTGCCTTAGCCCTGCCACCCCCCCAGCCCTTGCACTGTCCGCCGCCTCTAGCCCCGAATCCGCCTGGGCGTCACAGCACTGCAGCAGCTTCTTAATTGGTTGTTTCTTGCACCTTGGCTGCCACAACTTCTTGGCAATGCTTCCGCTTCCTCCACATTATCTGCTCGCTAGTACTGATGGCCATTGAGATATTAGAATCACCAACATCCAAGTACACTGCCACTTGATTTGCAAATGTAGATTGGGCGCAGCCAACATCTGCAACCTGCTCCACTTTGCTATCCACATCATTCAGCCAGCACTGGCACTCTGTCTCAGTTGCCTACTAGATCATTAGTATGTAATAAAATGCATCAGACCTGCTGCGGCTTCCTTGGCCTCTTCCACCAGCTGGGCGGCTCTCTTCTCAACCTTGGTATATGATGTTGCTACCCCCATCAGCACCAGCACCTTGTGCATCTTCCTCTCTGCTGCATCCATCAATTGTTTAAGCTGGTCATTGCATGTCTACCCTATCACCTCCACATTAGTCAGTAACTTGAACTTGGCAGCAACATGTTCAAATTGGGATAACACCTTCCCTGGCAACCGAAGATGCATCTTGTGGTACAGAGACAAATCCAGCAAGTACATATCATATTTGGGGATCCATTTCTTGCATTTTGCCTGGGGTTTGGGGGTGTCAGAGGTGCTTGCATATTGGGAAATCAACTCTGGCATAGATGCGTCTTTGGCGGTGGCCTCAACTGCAGCACAGGGGTCAGAATTGGTATCTACAAATACATTAGCATCTGTTCTATCCAAAAAGCATAAGTTCTGCTCATGAGAGAGGCGGGGGGTTGGGAGGCGGTCCATTCCGCTGAGGCGGGCGGCCGAGGATGCTAACGGAATGCTAGCGGAATGGGAACGGAATGACTTTGCGCAAACACCCTATTGCGTGCAATGTAGCTGTCTCTTCTCCGCTCGTGCACCATGACCGCAACCACTGTCCTGCGCTCAATCTCTGCAATGCACGCCTTTCGCAGAGCCCTTGGCACCGGCCACCGCATCGGATTCATTCCAACCATGGGCGCGCTCCACGGCGGCCATGCGAACCTCGTGCGCACTGCCTTGAAACATTGCGATGTGATCATCATGTCAGTGTATGTCAACGAGACTCAATTCGGGGCCGAGGAGGATTTGGACCGATACCCGCGGACGCTGGATTCCGACATCAGGCTGTTCGAGGCAATGGTGGCCGAGCACGCCGTCGGGTTAGAGGGCGACAATGTTGCGCCTCCCGTGGTGGGTGTGTTTGCACCGCCCACGTCAGAGATGTACCCCACGGGGATTCCGGATCCCGAGACCAGCGGGACATTTGTCACCGTGCATGGAATCACCAATTGTCTCGAGGGAGGCATCCGGCCTCATTTCTTTCGCGGCGTTGCCACCATTGTGACAAAGCTCCTCAACGCGGTTCAACCCGATGTTCTCTATCTCGGCCAGAAAGATGTACAGCAATGCGTCGTTATCAAACGCATGGTCCGGGACCTCCTCGTTCCGGTGGAGATTAAGGTCGAGCCGACAGTGCGCGAGGCGGATGGGCTGGCCATGTCGTCGCGGAATCGCTTTCTAACATCCAATGAGCGAGAGTGTGCCGCGTCGGTTTATCAAGCATTGTCGCACGCTCGTGCCCAGTTTGATCAGGGACTACGCTCCGTCAATGCCATCCTCCGCACCGTCAATGCTGATCTATCAAGCGGGTTGCCACCAGACAGCGATGTCCAGTACGTGAAACTCTCGGACCCCTTGACGCTCCAGGAATTGACAGAGGATATTACGGAAGGTGCAATACTGAGTCTGGCGGTCAGGCTGCCCGAAAGCGGTACGCGACTCATAGACAATGAGCTGCTAGGATGTGCATTGTAAGAAATACCACTGATATATAATTGGAAGGAAGTGCTAAGCAGCAATTGGCCAGATAAGGGGGTGCGATATGCAGAGGTGCCAAGAATACCAGCGGAGTGAAGCATTGCACGCTTTAGGGAGCTCCGCCTACACCATTCATTTGCCACCATGTTCACTGCAACACGCGTTGTTCGCGACATTCCCCGTCCAACCTCCGTCCGCTACATGTACAAGATACTTAATCCATCGGAATTCGTGTTGCCGCAGTCCACTGTGCCGTGGACCTCCAATGATGTCAGCGACGGGTTCATGCACGCGTCGCATGCTGAGCAGCTCGCTCTCGTGCTGAAGCGATTTTACTCGAAAGCGCAATCCGTGAATATCACCAAAATTAGCCTTGTGGAGGTAGAGGCTGTGGGGCAGGAAGTGCGATGGGAGTGGGCTGGGGCAGGGAAGGATGCCGAGGGGATCGCCTTGCGAACAGAGTATCCGCATGTGTATGCTCCGATTCCATGGACCGAGAAGACCGTGGTTGGTGTGCGTCTTTTGAATAAGGAGAGTGATGCGGAGTTTGCACTGGATCCAGCATTCTTCGAGCTGTGAAGAAGCACGGATCAACTTTATTGCAAAAAGTTCACGATGATTAGTCGAGGTGCACTACAGCACGGATGCTAAGAGTGTCAGCATCATAAAAACGTCAATTAATATTCGCATACCAAGTGCCGGTATGCATGGCATCGAACGCCTTGTTCACCTCATCGAGCTTGTACTCATGCGTCACGTACTCATCCACGCGCAAACTGCCCTGTGCATATTTGCGGATGATATCGGGTAGCTCACTGCGCCCCTTGATCCCTCCAAACGCACACCCCTTCCAGGTACGCCCAGTAATGAGCTGGAACGGGCGGGTACTAATCTCCTGGCCCGAGGCCGCAACGCTGATAATCACCGAGGTGCCCCAGCCCTTGTGACAGGCCTCGAGCGCTGCCCGCATAATGGCGGTGTTTCCTCCCGAGCACTCAAACGTGTAGTCCAACCCACCGTCGGTCATCTCCACCAAGACCTGCTGGATGGGCTTATCGTGGTCTCGCGGGTTGACAAACTCTGTCGCGCCAAACTCCTTGGCAAGCGGCCACTTGGCGGGGTTGACATCAATTGCGATGATGCGCGATGCTTGAGCATCTCGCGCGCCCTGGATGCAGCTCAGTCCGACACCACCCAGCCCAAACACGGCAACAGTAGAGTTGGGCTCTACCTTGGCGGTTTTGACCACTGCACCGTATCCGGTGGTTACTCCACAGCCAAGCAGGCAAGCGCGATCGAGACGAATATGGGTCGCATCGGGTGGAATTTTGCACAGGGCAAACTCCATCGTCACGGTGTACTCGGCAAAGGTGGAGCACCCCATGAAATGGTATATGGGCTTGCCATCCTCCCCGGTAAACCGCGTTGTGCCGTCGGGCATTACCCCTTGCCCCTGTGTTGAGCGCACTTTCCCGCACAGATTGCTTTTCCCCGACATACAGAACTTGCATGTGCCGCACTCGGGAATATACAGAGGGATGACGTGATCTCCGACGGCGACCATCGTCACACCCTCGCCCACAGACTCCACCACGCCCGCGCCCTCGTGCCCCAGAATGCAGGGGAAGCGGCCTTCGGGATCGGCGCCGGAGAGGGTATAGGCATCCGTGTGGCAGAGGGCATTAGCGAGGATGCGAACGCGGACTTCGTGAGGGCCAGGGGCGGCGACACGAATGGTTTCGAGCGAAAGCGGGTGTCCGGGAGCGCGGGCCACAGCGGCGCGGCAAGCGATGGGCTGACCGGCGGTGGAGCACGGGACGGTACCTAGGGACATGGTGTTGCGTTGTGTGGGAAGAACGCCGCAGCAGTCTATACGCAATCCCCTGCAAGCTTCGTCACAGTGCAGGGAGTAAATAGCATATTGCAGAGGGTCATGTGGCCAATATGGACTCCTATGCTGCTAAATAGCACTATTAAACTGCTTGGTTGGATATATTGGCTTGGTCAGATTGACAGTGACTTGGTAGAGTTGTCCTATCACAGGCTGCATTTGGACAGCACACAACTTTACACAGCAAAACAGAAAATGTATAATATATAGCAGTGCGCAACATTCAAGGCTCCATCACAGACCCTTTCCGGTAGGGAGCATGGATAGACGGCTTGCTCGCTCGCACCACCATCATGCTCGATTTGAAATTTGCATCCGCCAGCTGCTTCGCAACATTTCCCAGTACGGTGCCATGGTCAGTCTCCCCGCGTCCGAGAATGACCACATCTGATGACGTCAGGTCTTGAACTCTGAGGACCATATCTTTCACGGATGCCGCGTTTTCGATACGCATACCACATTCGGCCAACGCCGACTCATCTTCTGCATTTGCCTGAGCTGCTCCGGCAGTGGTATCCAGTGCGCGCACGACAAGTACCTTATGTCCATGAATTTGTATCACACGAGCAAGCTGCAGCGCGACACGATCGTCTTCGCCACCGACAAAGAGCACGCGGTACGTCCCAGTCATGGTATTGGGCGATGCGGGCTTCTCGGAAACAGCATTGTCTTCAATCATGTCCGCGGTGTGGACAACGGTGCCTATGCCACGATCAAGCACGACTGCCACTGGGCCGTGCACGTCACAGAAAATGCCCCGAATATATTCAGACTGGTGGCTATTGGATTCGATCTCCTCTGCGAGCGAACGCAGATATTTACCGTCCTCGTTGACAGCGGGTGTCCACGGAACGACGGTAAGATCGGCACTAATTTCTGCAGACTGTGTTGCCACGGCGCTGCTGAAATCTTCCGGCGAAGTCACCACTAGGGAACAGTCCAGCGACAGATTATACACTCGGGCAAAAGTCCGCAAAACATTGGCTAGGGGATCGACGCGCACCGATTCGTCGGCTTCTGAGTACCGCATAACGGAGGACATGCGCATTGTCAGCTCCATAAGCCTGACTGCGTGTATGCGAACAGCGCTGCGCTGAGGCGGCGTCATCACGGTCAGCAGCTGCATCACCGTAGGAATATGGCTGATTTGGTCAACGGCAACCAACATATGCTGCTTTGGCTCGGCATCCTCGCTAGGTGTCGTCTGAAGCAGCGCCGCGCTGGATACACCATCGACGAACGAGCTGCGCCGGTCCGAGCGAATCGAAGAAGCGAGGCTTATGACGGAGGGGTGAGTGGATTGCATAACGGCGAGGCTGCGGTGCAGCTTCTGCGGATAGATCCACATGACGACTGGGCTGGTTATCGCCGTGCTGATGATGGCCATCAGCACCATCATGGAGAAAATCCGAGCATCGAGAACTTTGGCGTCCAACCCGATGTTAAGTACAATCAGCTCGACCAGACCCTTGCACGACATGAGCACGCCGATGGTGAAGGATTCGCGCCAAGGAAGGCCCTGGAACTTGGACGCGGCTGTGCAGCCAAACGCCTTGCCAGCGACGGCACAGACTGTGATGAGCACGACGAATCCCCACGACAGGCCGTCGTTGAGCAGGCCAATTTGCGTTTTGAGTCCCGAGAGCGCAAAGTATAGCGGCAGAAATAAGATAGATACAAAGTCTTCGACCTTTTCGGCAAGCTTCACTGCGAATCCGCCCTCACTATTTATCATTGACCTGGGGCTAGAAGGATGACTGAACGACTTACTGGGGAACAATGAGCCCAATAATGAATCCGCCAAAGATGGCATGGACGCCTAGCGCGCTTGTGAAGAACGCCGACGCCAGTACGAGGACAAATGTGATCATGACGATGAAGGCTGACGGTCCGCTCTCAGCGAGACGACGCTCGCGGCGCATCAACCAGACGTAGGCTGGTCGGATGGCAAAAACGACAAAGACAACGTATGCAATCAAGATGAGGAAAATCCACAGCGATTTAAGCGCGTTCTGGGCATGGACAAGCGAGATGACCAGCGCGAGAAGAATCCAAGCAGCGACATCATCGACTGCGGCTGCAGAGATGGAGAGCAGACCGACGGGGGTGCGAAGGAGATTGAGCTCGGTGAGGATTCGCGCCAGCACTGGAAAGGCGGTGATGGATAGGGCGACGGCAATGAAGAGATAAAATGTCCCAAAGGAATAGTCTCCTGCGTCGGACGAGCGGATACCATATAGGGCATAGGCAACTCCAATGGATATCACGAACGGCACGGTCATGCCCGCCAGTCCAATTACAAACGTCCTGCGCGCGTTCCTCAGCATCACACGGGGATCCAGCTCAAGCCCGACCAGAAAGAGAAAGAACACCAGGCCAAAGTTTGCAACCAAATTGAGGAACGGAATGGAGTCCGATGGAAACAGCGCCTGCTGGAAAGCAGGAATGCGGGATAGCGCTGACGGGCCGAGCAGGATCCCGCCCACGACTTCGGCGATCACCCGCGGCTCTCGCAGAAAGCTGAGCGGATACTGCAGCAGCCGCGTGAACACGATGATCACCAATGCCTGCATGACAAACAGCTGCAGCGGGTCGGCAATGTTGAAGACGAGCGGGTTGCCCGAGAAGAAGTCTGTGCCGTTAACCATCTCACTTGGTGCTGCTGGAGAGCGGCGGAGCGGGTTTGGGTCGAATGCGGCGCTGCGGAGGGCTGTGCGAGTCGTCGAGCAGCAGGCGAAGGCAAACAATAAAATCAATTTCTGAGGATCACAATCGGCCATGCAACGATGTGATTTATGGGAGCAGAATGTCAACGACTAAAAGAGACTCCATAAATGATTTTTTATTAGCAATACTGTGTGTTACAATGGATTCTTAATAGAGCAGTCTTGTCTATTTTTTGGCAATGGAATGCAGGTTACACCTGCCATCTCTGCATCCACCTTGCTCTGCCCATCCTTCTTCATATTACATGAATGACTATCTTCCATTCTTGCCTGCTTTAATGTGTAATAGCATCCCATATAGACTGTGCATATTGCAATTGGGCTATTGATCCAGCCACCCATTTCTCCTTATAGCCAGGATCCTACCCATGCCCTTCTACTCAACCACTTCTACCCAATCTTTCCGAACACCACATAGACTGTGGACGAAGCTTGTTGACGTCTGGATGGTGGCAGGGATCTTTATAGCCCAGGCAAATCCAATTGCAAAATGGCACAAAAAGTGTAATGCCTGTATTGGGCCTTAGCATCAATATAAACTACTTATTCTGCTTTAGTGACCTCTGCCCAGCCTGACTTGGGTTAAAACTTCTAATGGAGGAAAACCATAACCAGGGGAGTGGAGGAGGTATGAGTAGAAAAGGTAGAGTCGAGTAAGAGGGCCACAAAAGGCAATAGAGAGCCAGTGAAGGTGATAGGAGGCCGGTGAAGGCAGTGGGTAGGTGTTCCAGGGTCTCGGCGGTTTTTGCACCTAACTATGCTTATTTTATCCTCGCAGACACACCCCAAAAGAACATCAGGGTGGATTTCGACCTCTGTACTATGCTTGGTCACCATTTACCGGACCGCTTCCAGCAGAAATCTTGCCCCTTGCCTTTGGTCGCCTCACCACCAGCGCGACAGGGTATAATCGGGCCGCAGGGTGCTAGAAAAAGTAAAGCAAGGGCAGAAAGAGGGCATGGGCGGGCGAGGCGGTGGCGGGGAGATGCGGCTTCCAAACGGTGCCGCAGAAAAAAACGGGGGAGATCCGCAAAATGGCACAACCCCTTTGTCGAAAAATCGCGTAACTCAGCCTCAAGACATTGCCCGCGCCAATCATCGCGACGCCGTTCTGCCCTCACACTGAGCGCCGGCTGTGCTTCCGTCGTCAAATATTGGCCGTGAATGTCCGGGTCCGTGGATCCGACATCGCTCCTGAAGCCGATGATGACGCTGCAGCCCACGATGACTCGCCGTCCTCGCCAGTCCTTTCTCCCGACATCCCAGCCGGCGGCGGGCCCTAGCGCTCTTCCCGCACCCACTTTAACCGCAACTCCCACTTTATCTGTTTCGGCGGCAAGCCCTACCAGCTGGAATCCGGTCACACTCACCGCCACCATTGTCCCGTCCTCCAGAGCCCCAGACAACGGCAGTTCTCGTCCACGACAGAACGCTTCCATCACGGGTGCATCAAATATAATCGCATACGTGGGTATAAGCACAGCCTTCACCGTCGCAGCTGCCGTTATTCTCGTCGTTTTTCTACGCTATCGCCGTCAGGCCATGCAAACTTCTCGTGATGGCATTGTCAGCTTGGACATTCTCCGTCCAACGGCTGATGGTGACTTGGACTCGCAAATTTTGGTGCCGACACCACGGTCGTCCGCATGGGCCATACATCGACGAGGCGAAAGTCAGGATCCGCTGCTTCGCACAGCAACGGCCACATATCGAGCATCGCCTACTGATGAGGGTGCCATCGCAAGATTGCATATACATGCCAGCGAAAGTCCTTCTAATTTCATCATCTACCATCCCGTGTCAAGCTCTTTATCACCGCCGCTAGATTCCTTCTACCTGTCTCAGCCATCATCATTGGGTGCCCTTCCACGTAAGCCCGAGGTCACATCACGCCCAATCGCGATCCGTACCTCTACATCATCCTCAGCCGGATCGTCATACTCCAACAAAGCAAGTATGGAAGGGTGGAAGAATGTAATCAGCAATATCTATCGCGTATCAACCTCCTCCTTCCTGGTTACAGATGAAGGCGGGTTTGAGCCGTGGCAGGATATAAGACTCGCCGCCTCGAGTTGAGGCGCTCACATTGCATTGTTCCATGTATCAGCTGTTATTCTTTAATGTATAATATCACACACATCAAGCCTTGGCACACCATGCCTGCCAGTCCTTGTCCGTAATTGTCCGCACCAAATTTTCACGGTGAATGACGCAGTCCGCATCGGCATAGCCAAGCACCTCCATGATTTCCTGCGTCCGTCGGCCCTTGAGTCGCACGATTTCATCCGACGAGTAGTTTACGATCCCACGCGCAAGATCGACTTCTTCCAGCGCGTCGACAACAGTGCCCTTGCGACGAAACACAACTCGGACACACTGCTGTGCGGCAAATGTGCCCTGCACGCCAACGATACCGGCGGCAAAGAGTGATGGCCGGTGAAGTGAAGAGCCCAGCGCTCTGGCTGCCCCAAGGTCGACGACAAGACATCCAGCCGGGTGCAGACCATGCATAATCCACCATTTTCGATCATGAAGTGGAGCAGGCGCGGCCGAGAAATGCGTGCATAGGATGTCTTCTGGTGCAGGCGAGAATCGTGTCGGGTCGGCCGACACACCGGCCTGGACAACTTGTGTCTGGAGATGCTCGACAATTTTCTGAATATTTACAGGGTTTGAGCCACGAAGAATGTACGTCTGGCATCCAGCAGCGGCCGCAAGCTCGGCTGCTACCAGCTTGGTGATCATGCCGCCAGTGCCAAGCGATCCAGCTGGCGCGGTAACAGAGACTGAGCTCAGTCAGCGATTGCATAGGAGGGCAAGACAGTCTCACTCTGTTGGCGAATAGCGGAGATATCGTCAACGCTTCTCACGGGCTTGGCATCGGGGTTGCTTCGCGGATCAGCGGTGTACAGGCAATCAACATCGGTCAGGAGGAAGAGCAGGTCGGCATTTATCATAGCTGCCGTAATGGCACTCAAGGTATCATTATCGCCAAATTTGATTTCCTACGATAGTCAAACGGATGCTCAAGAAAATACAAGCTACCGCCACACTGATAGTGTCGTTTTCGTTGACAATTGGGATAACGCCCATGTCCAGGAGCGTCATCATCGTGTTGCACGCATTTAGATATTGCGTGCGCTAATGCTCGGCATAAGAAGAATGGCAGTTGATGTAAACCCACATCAGCGAGGTCATGTCGCGTGAGCAAGATCTGCGCGATCGACTGTCCAAACAAGGAAAACAGGTCGTCATAGAGGCTCATCAAGCGACCTTGCCCGACAGCGGCCACTGCCTGCTTCTTGGCCATCTCCTGCGGCTTCACCGGCAGATTCAATGTCCTTAATCCGGTTCCGATAGCGCCGGAGGAGACCAACACGACACGATGGCCCTGCGCCCGCAAGGCGACGCACGATTCCACGACAAGCGAGAGCGTCGAGAGCAGCGGACGGTGGGTGGTTTCATCGCAGATATTTGATGTGCCGAGCTTGAGGACGATGTTGAGCGCGTTGCGGCGCGCAGCAGGGAGATGGCGCAGACGGCGCGGGTTGACGGCAGATGACTCGGACATGGATGGGGAGACGGCCGCTTTGTCTCGGACATCGATAAATCGCTAAACTAAACACTGTTAGTGTCTTGGAAGCAATTTACATCGCATTTACATCGCATTATCCAAGTAGCGAGCACGCCTTGTGTTTCAGACTGCGGAGTGACAAGGCCAGGTTACTCATCGGCCTTTCCGCGGTATCGAACTGGCGACCTCTCCGCGTTCACCTTTCAGCCACGCGGCTTGGACTGCTGTTCGTCATGTCCCTGCTGAGATGGATGGGCATGGTTTGCCTGCTGCTCTTGTCAACGCCCATCACCAGCCATCTGCTTAGGGTAGCGCGTCGAGAGTCGCAGATGGCGGCCTTCCCGACGGCGACGAGCGCTTCTTCGGGCTGGAAAATGTCCGTCTGCGTTCCCAACTAATGGCGCTCACTGCTCGCATAGTTCGGGAACACCTGCTACTGCAACGCGGTGCTTCAGTCGCTCTATTTCTGTCGGCCATTTCGGGAGCATGTGATTGGCTACGATATGCGCGGGAGCGGTGATGGTGGCGCGGGTGACAAATCCACGGCTTCATCTCCGCTGTCATCGTCCAATGCCGCGTCCAGCCAATCTGCGCACCCGCCAAAGATGGCGGCGACTGGAGTTGCAGACACCATATACGGCATAGAGGCGCTGGAAAAGACGCTGTTTGGGTCGCTGCGGCTACTCTACGACACGGTCCGCACCCAGAAACGCAAAACAGGCAGTGTTTCGCCGAGCCAGTTCATCACCAAGCTGCGCAAAGAGAATGGTACATCATACCATCCTGCCTACTGTGCTGCTAGCATTCGTCTAGAACTATTCAGGAGCACGATGCATCAAGATGCTCATGAGTTTCTAAACTATATTCTCAACACGGTGGCCGAGGATGTTGAGAAGTTCGAGGGTGCGACTGCGAATGCGACCCAAGGTGCTGAATCCTCGACCAAGACCACGTCGTCGAATCTATCTTCTGCGTCCGCATCATCCACCTGGGTACACGATCTCTTCCAAGGCGTGCTCACGAGTGAAACACGCTGCTTAACCTGCGAAACGATCACCAACCGCGACGAGACCTTTATCGATCTTTCCATCGATATTGAGCAACACACGTCGGTCACAGCCTGTTTAAAGCAATTTTCGGCGCGTGAAATGCTCCGGCATTGCAACAAGTTTCACTGCGACAAATGCCATGGGCTGCAGGAAGCAGAGAAGCGGATGAAGATCAAACGGCTCCCACGCGTGCTTGCATTGCATTTGAAGCGGTTTAAATATCAAGAACGGCTACAACGGTATGTCAAGCTCTCATATCGTGTCGTGTATCCGCAGGAGCTACGCGTATTCGAGACGTGCGATGACACGCCTGAATCAGATCGCCTGTATTCGCTGTTCGCCATCGTGGTGCATATCGGTAGTGGGCCGCATCATGGGCATTATGTTGCGATAGTGAAGAGTAATGGTCAGTGGGTGCTATTCGACGATGACAGTGTTGAGGTGGGCGACCCCTTTGATCGCTGCTTGTGCTGACCATTGCAGCTGATCACCGAAGCCGATCTAGCGAATTATTACGGCGACCAGCCATCGATCGGATCCAGCTATGTGCTATTCTATGAATCTGTATCTGAACGCGACGGCACTGGAGGGGATTATGGCCGGGATTCAACACCTGGCCGTGTCTCAGCAGACGGCGGTGTACCTATGGGCTTGCTAAGCAGAACGCCGACGACTGGGTCCCAGCCGTGACCAGAGAACAATTGTATCCATATTCTGCTTAAATCACGTAGTATCTGCTTTATAACAGCCTGCATCCGTATCGTATGACCATTATCAGACTGCACGCAACCACGTCAGACACAAACGCAGCGGGAGCGACCCTTACCTCAACACCGCGACAAGGCCCGCGGGCATAAACTTTCCACTCTGCGTGAACCGCCACCCCATCAGTGCCAATAGACTCGCGCACACGACGAACGCGGGGATTGCGTCGCGCGGGGATGCCGTCGTGCGGTTCGCGGCCATGGCCATCAGCCCCCCAAAGGTCAGCCCCGAGAGCAGGGACGCAGTGCTTCCGGTGCGCAAGTAGCCGAGGACCCCGCCGACTGCGACCGTTGTCGCGAAGATGTAGCCGCCGACATCAGTGGTGTGCATGCTGGCTGCGATGCTGAACGCTGATTGGCCAGAAGCTGATTGGCCCACCAGCATGGAAGCCACCGACGCAGCAGGATCCGGCGGCCATCCACGCTCGCACGATCGCCTGCTGCCGTTCGCCAATGTCGCGCGCATCATGAAAAGCGCAGTGCCTCCCCCCGCGAAAATATCCAAGGACGCCAAGGAAACGATGCAGGAGTGCGTGTCCGAGTTCATCTCGTTCATCGCGTCAGAGGCGTCGGATCAGTGCGAGAGCGAAAAGAGGAGTGTTATGAAGGGCGAGGACGTGGTTTGGGCGATGCAGCGGCTCGGGTTGGAAGAGTACGCAGAGGCAATGCGGGTGTATCTGGCCAGCTATCGGGAAGCCGCCAAGGCGGTATGTGCTGCTGCCGGCTTTATGTTCCGTTTGCTTCAAGTCAGGCTGATGTAGGCTTGTGGAGACCCGCCGGCTCTGGATAGGTCAGCGACGCTGACATCCGAGGATGCGGTGGCTATCGCTCCTACTCCTCTCAACGCCGCACCAGCGTCGTTTCATTCCTCGCTCACCGCCAATGTGCTTGCGCCAACGATTTCACAAATATCTGCGAGCCAGCAGACATCGTTTCTGCCATTCGTGTCGCAGCAAGACTCTGCTTCGCGTGCCCGTTTCTTCGGCGAAACATCTCCCTTTGCTCAGCACGATGACCGACAAGGATTGCAAACACAAACTGCAGCGCCCGTCTTCGTTCCGTTTCAGAGGAATGCGACGCAAGTCGGGCAAGCATCTTTCGAAGTGATGTTTGGTTTGCACAATGCGGGTGCATCGTAGCCGACGCGCTGAACGAACTGTAGGTGCTGACATCAGTGGTTCTCGGAAATTTATGTACTGTATCCGTCTGTATTTAATAATGAGGCAACATTGGTGGCTTGCGTAAGCAGCGGTGCAAACCATGGTGGTGTGCCAACGTGGTTGCCTCCGCCCTCCAGTCCAGATATCCTCCCATGTCCGCCATGACAGACACGGCCGCCGCTTCTTCAGGCATCTGCCACTCCATCGGTTGCATGAAGACTGCGAAATTGCGGTGCCCGAATTGCATCAAGCTGTGCATCGATGAGGGATCGCATTTCTGCTCGCAGGCATGCTTCAAGTCAAGTTGGTCTGAGCATAAGCTCATCCATAACGCCGCCCCCGTCCTTCTTCAGGGTGCGCATATTTCACACGTATATCTAGTTTATACTGGCTTCGCTAGGGGGCTCCTATGATCCGTTTATTGGGTATGCGTACACGGGCAAACTGCGTCCAGCGTATCCCCTGAGCGCGACACGCACGGTTCCTAGCCACATCCCTCGTCCTGACTATGCCGAAGATGGTGGGATATATTTCTTGTCAAAATAATGTTTCTATGGCTCGACTAGGAATCCCTCACAGTGAAAGGGAGGCGAGGAGCGCCCAAATCCAGGCGCTCAATCCCGAGGAGACTGCCATCATGCGAAACGTGTGCAAGGTGGGATTGCTTGCAATTTGGCTCTATGATTTACTCGGATCTGGTAGTTGGCACGCGAGGTGCTTGATGCGGGCGCCAGGGCTATTGCAGTTGGCGTGACAACCGACGACATCGGTGAGCACACTTTGTCCTGTAGAAACCTTTCTGAACGTGCGCCCAGATCGCGTTGTCCACGAGGCTTCTATTGCGCGCGATGCCTACCCATCTCCGCTGAACTATCACCGCTTCCCCAAATCGTGTTGCACATCGCCAAATGAGGTCATCTGCCACGGCATCCCTGACCGCCGTCCGCTTGCCAACGGAGATATCCTCAATATTGATGTCACGATTTACAAGGATGGTTTCCACGCGGATCTGAACGAGACGTATCTGGTGGGAGATGTTGACGCCAAGGGGAAAAAGCTGGTGCAGACTGCCCGCGACTGCCTTGACAAGGCCATTACCATGGGTGTGCCGCTTGATGGTCCAGTACACGATGACATGTCTTGTCTAGTTAAGCCCGGGGTGTTGTATCGTGACTTGGGCAAGGTGATTGAGAAGCATGCTGACTCGCAAGGCTTTACGGTCGTTCGCGCGTACTGTGGTCACGGAATTGGTCGGTTGTTCCACGGCGCGCCCAATGTGCCTCACTATGCAAGTAAGCGTGCAACTCACATGCATACTTGCTTTGATTGGTGCCATAGGGAACAAGGCCGTGGGTGTGATGAAGCCGGGGCACACGTTCACCATTGAGCCGATGATCTCTGAGGGTCGCTATGATGACTATACTTGGGACGATAATTGGACTGCTGTAACTGCGGATGGAAAACGGAGCGCCCAGTTTGAGCATACGCTGTTGGTGACTGAGACTGGATGCGAGATCCTGTAAGGCCTGCTGCAGTTCGCTTAGTATCTCATGCAATGCCTAGAACAGCACGCCTCGCAGATTCGCCTTGAAGTACCAGCGCAATGCACTGCAGACACTATACTTGGACATTGCCATGTGCTTTACATTTCAGTCGCTTCTGTACCCAGATATCAATGCCAAACTTGAAACAGGTGCTTGCGGGGCTGTGGAACGAACCTTGTCCGCTGTAAAGTGAATACCGCCTGGTATGGACGCGATCATGACCTGGATGTTTCTCAAGGTATCGGGGTGGAGAAATCCCATCGTTTCAGGGAGCGGGGGTAGCTCGGGAACCGGCGCCTCGATACCTTTCGCCTCACTGGCATCAACCCGCACTCCCATCTCACCTTCCTCCATCGCTTCATCATACTCCAATTGATGCTGAGCCGGCGGCGCTATCAGGGCCAGCTTGGCAGCCTCGCGTTCTGCTTTAGCCTCGATCCGCTGCCTCATCTCCTGCTCAGCCTTGCGTCGAAACTCTTCCTTGGCCCTCGGGTCGGGATCCTCGCTCGCCCATCGCACATTGATCATTTCGTTGGCATCAAGGGATTGATTTGACATGGCCTCCTTGGCAAACTCCGCCTCGTGGCGCCAAGCATATGTCACGAATGAGACGCCGCGGCCCTCGAGCACCTTGATGCGGACAATGTAGCCGAACGGATCAAAGTGCTTCCGCAAAACCTCCTCCGCGTCAGGATAATCGGCATTGATCCGACCAACATACAGCGTCGTATGCTCGCGTAAAAACGACCCTAAACCACCGAGATCCTCCCTTAACTGCGCAAATAGATCCCTGCCAAAGCAGTCTTTGGTCACCGGCACTCGATCGGATGGCTCGGGCAAGCGATGCCAGTATCGGCACTGATACCCGTGAGGACACGATCCACGGGCAAAAAACAGACAAATAAACGTTTCCTTGCCGCCGGCACGGGTTCTTCCGGCATCCAACGCGACGTCGACTTTGGTGGTTGGTCGCTGGCGCGAGATCTTGGTGGTGTCGCCGCCAGACCAGCGGTGGTACCAAAGGTTGTACACGGTGCCCATTGGCGCGGCCATCTGACGATTCGGGCCATGAACTGTCTCCGGATCGACTTGAATGCGTGCCGGCCGGGAGTCCCAGTCTTCGGGGTTCTTGGACATGGTGTTTTGGAATGTCGACTCTCTGCAGCTGACTGCTTTAACCCAGGTGTTGCTGGGTTGTGTAAGATCAGGGTATAGAATCTCTGCATTTGTCAGAAGGCAAGTTGTGTTTACTCTCCTTTATACTGCTGGATTATTAATGCTATGTCATCACCTTGATGATGTTTTGGTTCTTCTGGGTTGGGCTCCAGGCTGTTGAGTGTGACAGTCTCTTTTCTTCCTGTCATGTCAACGCCAGTGTTGGCTAATGCACCTAATTGAACTACATTCCCTGATCATACTCTTCACCTATACCTACCTCCTCTACCGCCGAGTCAGTCATCACACTTGCCCTCCTTTCATACTGTTGGATTACTAATGCTATGTCACCATCTTGATGATATCTTGCTCATTTAAGTTCAATTGGGTTCCAGACTGGTGAGTCTGACCAAGCCATCGCTCCTGCTAGCTGCTTCTCTCCTTGAACATGTTGTATTGCTTTAGGGGGCCAACAGCTTTGAATGGGTTGGATTGAAGGAGGCATGTCATAGTCAGCCAGAGGCAGTGGCGTAGAATTACTTGGCTGACAATTAAAGTACAAATACATGAAGCAAGCAATCAATTTATTTCACCCTATTTTTAACAGGTCGAAACTTGCCGTCAAAGAAATGGTGCCACACCAAGTGACATTTGTAGTGTCTCATCGATCCAGTAAATCGAGAGCACCATTGACATGTAAAGCACTTCTTTTCAAAATGTCGATGGCCACTAAACTCATCCAATGTCAGTCCTCCTTTCTGACAAATTAGGCAGCTGTGATTTGGCCCCTCGAATATAGTATGCTCTTGGCTACCTTCTGGAAGTATTGCATGATCAAGGACCAGGTGATGAAGGAGATGACGAGGTGCAAAAACTTCGTCACAACCTTCGAATGGACAGGGAGCTTTAAAATCCGGTAAGTTATGACTTTTCCGAGCATGTGCTTCAATCTTAAGCGGATGTAAAGGCTTACCACACTGAGGGTGAGGGCAAGGTATAAGAAGCTGTTTCAGGCGGCTTATGGGCACACGACCTTTTAGATCGCTGTTATCGGGCTGCTGCTCTGCGTCCATCGTCATGGCTGGAGCAATCGGCATATCATTGGGCAATGCTATTTTACCCGGAATGGGAGTGTGATTGTGTTCTAATCCTTTGTCTGCAGTTGAGGGAGTACGGCGGCCACGTCGCGATCGCTTCTGGGGAGGCGGGCTATCAGGTGCACTATCCATCTCCTTTCTTTTCACTACGGGTGCACTGGATGTTGCATCCAAAGGATGTGAAGGTGAATCGAGGCTAGGGGGTGGTACTGCTGTGGGTATCGGCATTGGATTCACTGGCTGGTGGTGATGCTTGGTGGGTGAATTGACATCCTCAGCTCTGTCTGGGGTGGGTGCTTGGTATTCTCGGCGAGGAGGGGAGTGGGCGCTGCCATTATCAGGGACGGGAACTGGAGGCGGTATCCCCCGGCTTTGAGGCGCATCAATGGGACCAGGAAGAAGACCGGGGTATAGAGAAGGGAACGGACGCTTGATTCTGCCACCATGTTTATCGTGAAATGCAAGGTTGGCACCAACCACGTCCCAATAGGCATAGTGGTGCATGTTCTCGTCCGGTTCTCCAGGCAAAGCAGAGCTGGCGCTTGCCCAAACGGTTGCGCTTCTCGCAGTAAAGGCGGCAAAAAGCATGATGCTAATTACGTAGTAGATTTTCATTGCTTATTGAATGTCTATGTGATTTCTCTGGTGATTCTGTGGTGATTCTCGAAGGATGTGGGTCAGAACAAGATTTTTGACTGAAGTCGATGATCTCGCGACATGTTGAACTTTGCAAATCAAACTGAAATATATTTCCTTAAATATAATTAATCTATAGCAGGCTACAAATTAAATTGAAAGAAAATCTATTGTGGCCCATTGTGAGGGCTCCAAGATAAATCTGATGAAGCTTGTATGTATTGGGACCAACACTGGTGCTGGTCGAATGAAGATAGAAAAGACTGCCATCAGAATCATCTAACTAGTCCTCACACCCATTGTAGTCAACCTAAGTTACCAAGTTGCAGTATTCCTCAATATGGCCGTTATATAGTACTCCAGTTTCTGTCCTCTCAATGAAAAAGCAGTATGATAAAAGCAAAACTACGACACCACGTATTCCCATGTCGTCCCCGACCATAGTACTGACGTGGCTGTCACTGGCTTAACTTCGCAGATCGGACGGGATGCGGTGCTTCTCAGTGCATATGGCCGTAGTTAGAATGGGTTGCTGCAGAATATATATAATTCAAAAGCCAAAATTAATGCAAAAAATCAAATTTGCCTATTTTTTGCTCTTGCATGCCTTACAGCAATCTTCCCACCTGCTGGAATACTCCTAGATGACCCTGAATCCCCATCTTCTACTAAAAGTCAATAAAATAGATAATGTTTGTTATACTCGTGGATGTGAAAGGGACTTGGGCAGGAATACAATGGAAGTCTATGTATTCCTAGTCCCGGAAAACACACCAAAGAGAAAAGAGCACAGTCACAACCCCTGTCATGGCTGTGCACCACAATGTTGTTCATATATCCTTTATCTCTATATCTAAAATAAAAGTATTGGCTTCTCTTCTTAAGTAATCTGTGTTGTATTGGAGTGAATTTCTTATTGGGGTAGCAGAAAGACATGGAATGCAATCTGCATTGTGGTGTAGAAGGACGGTTAAGAGCAGTCTCTTTTCTGTCAATCTAAAATATATAGAGAGTTCTGTTGATCCTGACCCCCCCTTCCCTAACACATGATGTCATGCCCGCCCCAGGGTAGGGGGACCCGGGGGCAGAATAGGATGTCAATGGTGCTGTGGAGGGGCGGGTAAACTTGTGTTGATATACAAGGAAAACACAAGACTGCTTCTACCGGGGTATGATCATGACACATGACACCTTACCCACCCCAGCACCACATGCATTATTTACACAATAAGGCTGCTTAAGCTGGCTTATATAGCTAGAACTTAGTCTTTGGGGTTTGGGGTTTCTTGACTTTCTTGAGATTCTCAACTTGACAATCTGTAATATGCAAAAAGTCCTAAAATAAAATTAATAGTATATAAGCTATTTATGCACTAGTTAGCTAATAAATATACATTGCACTTCACAGTATTACTGACACTGCTTTCATTGCATGCAAACCTTACAATATGCATATTCCAACACCTCCTAGGATGCTCCAGAAATGCTACATATGACATACAAAGCTTGTGTTAAATAACCTCCTCAGTACTATTCTTGTCTGCTTGGAGTAGGTGTTCCAACAGTGCTAACCTAAACGTCTTGCTATACTAGCCTTCCTAATAAACTATAATGCATGACATTCAACACCACTCACAACCGCCACCATGGCTAAAGCACCAAAGACATTGCAACAAAAGCTAATGGATCTGGTTGCACAGAGCCATGCCAAAGCAAATAAGGCCGCCACATGACTCACCAGCTTGGCAGTTTCATACATTTGCCTACTCCTTATTCACGCTCTCAAAGTATTCCTTTGCCTCGGCCGCATTCGCCTTCATTGCCTTGCTCCCACGTTTCCAATTCGCAGGACACACCTCGCCGCCGTGCTGATCCACAAACTGCACAGCCTCAACCACCCGCAGCGTCTCATCCACGCTCCGACCCACTGGAAAGTCATGCACATGGGCCACGCGCAGCACGCCCTTGGGATCAACGACGAATACACCACGCAGCGCCGTGCCATTGTCATCCAGCACGCCGAATGATCTGGAGATGTCATGGGTGAGGTCGGCCACCAGCGGGATCCGGAGACCTGCGATGCCGCCTTCGCGCCGCGGGAGCTTCATCCAGGCAAGGTGCGAGTGGGCGGAGTCCACGCTCACGCCGACGACGTTGGCCCCCAGTCGATGGAATTCCTCGATGCGGTCGGAAAAGGCCAGGAGTTCGGTGGGGCACACAAAGGTGAAGTCGAGCGGGTAAAAGACCAGCACGAGGTATTTGTTGGCAAAGTCGTGGGAAGAGAGCGTGGCGAGGGAGAGGTCAGGGTTGGCGCAGGCGGCGGACCAGGACGGGGCGGGATGGCGCACCCGGGCAACGGGGGCGGGAGGGGCTGCGGTAGACTGGAAATATCGGGCGGCAATGGCCCCAGCGGAGGCGGGCGCGCGCAGAGAGGCGCTGCTGCGGAGGGCGGGAATAACCCGGCTGCGGACGATATTGCCGATCATGTTGGCGAGAAAACGTCGTCAAGGAGCTGACGTCGCTGCATGCTCCCCGCTTGTGACG
This sequence comes from Zoopage sp. CT-All, assembly GCA_004114245.1. Lineage (NCBI taxonomy): Eukaryota > Fungi > Zoopagomycota > Zoopagomycetes > Zoopagales > Zoopagaceae > Zoopage > Zoopage sp. CT-All. Next base: position 22,698 of record QZWS01000040.1, read on the forward strand.
CCACCAGAGCTTTCTCCAGGGGATGGTTTAGCAAGGCTGCGACCTGCTTTTAATCACTTTATTGAGACTTTTATCATGAATGGGTCCTAGTTGATGGCGATGCTGCCGGCAAAGCACTACTCACAAGGAGCACTATGGCTTATCGCCGGCCGATCTGCATGCGCATGTTATAGCACATTGCATTGCATCGCATCGCATCGCACTGCATCGCACTGCGCACTGCACACTTTCATGCTTATGAACTGGTTGTGGTGTCCCGCGATCGGCGCCATAGCAAACAATCTTTCGGGTCCCACGACGGGTCCCACATCGCCTATAAAATTCAAACCTCCGCCGCCATGCCGCCCCGCTCCGTCGCCTCTCCACTCTCCCGCCGCAACAGCCGCAACCCGCGAAAACCGCCGAATAATCGCTAATAGCAGCTAATACTCTGCGATCAACCGCTCCTCCGCCGCCGCTGTAATCCACAATGGCTGCGGCCCAAACCGCCTCCTTCAGAAGCCGTCCAAATACTGCGGCCGGCGAGAATCCGCTCGAATCTGTATCCTTCCCAGTGTCAAATATCGCCATTCCTACTATCTCCACCCGCGATGCAATGGTCGCGCCCGGTCTGCTTCTTACCCCCGCAGAAGGGCCGACCATGTCTGCTCGCGAGGATGCGTCGTCGCCGTTCAATGGCAAGACTATGGCTGCGTCTCCCACCAGCAACACCGCTTATTTTAAACCGCAGATGCTGCAGCGCCAATGGCTGGGTGCGATGGTGTCGTCGATCCATCGCCCGCAGCTGTCCACGTCCTCAACCGCCACCTTCTTCCACGGTGGCATGCACAGTCACCGGAGCAGTATCGCGGCATCCCCCGCACAGACTCCCTACCACGAGCATCCCGCTCCCGTCGGCTCCGAAATGGCACAGCACTCGGCAAAGGCGCATGCGCAGTTCGGATATACCGTTCTGCCCACCGCATCGCTGTCATCCGATTCATCCGGATCAATGTCCCACTACCACCAGGCCGTTCGCAAGATCTCGCTGCAAGGGAGAAATGCTGTTACTTCTTCTGTCAACGCGCTAAGCATGAGTCCTTCCGCAAAGCCATTGCACCGAGCCCTGCCCTCAGAGGTGGTGGATCGTCGATATTCGCCAAAACTCTCCCAGAAGCATGAATTTGCAGGACCGGAAGAGACAGAGGCAGTGCGTCGCGAAGCATATGACAAAATTGCAGCGGCCACGATTGCGTCGATCTTGCCGCAAAAGACCTGGCATAACGCCAGCGAGGAAGCCGTTCCAGCCACGAACGCTTTTGCCTCCCGGCCAAATACCTGCGCAACCGCTATTCCAATTGAACGGAAAGCGTCGCCGCACTACCTAGATGTCCTCTCGGTGGAGTTTGACCGTGCTCGTGGGTATCCATCGCAAGGCACGCTTCAATGCCTAGCTCGTGACCTCGGTATGACGGTGCACGAAGTTCAGGTAACGAAGCCCGGATTTGGCGAGCTTACCACTCACTATTATCTAGACCTGGTTTGACAAGCGTCGCAAGCGCATGATCATGGAGCAATCACAAGGAGCGACCCCGGCAACCTTCAGCCCACCCTCTGGATTTTGGCCGCATCACCATCAGCAGCAATACCACTGGCCCAGTGCAGCGGCTCCGCAGCCGAATTTTGCCCCGTTTGGGCTTGTTGGTCCCGGCCAACCGGCGCCGATGCAGCCTGTCGCTTACATGCCCGTCATGACTCAGAACGGGTTGATTATGATGCCTGTCGCGGGCACCTCGCAGCCTATCGCACCAGCAGCAAACGTCTTTGGCCATCCCATGCCTTACGCCCCAGCTCCCGTTGGATACCCGTTTCCCGACTTGACCGGCATGTATCCCGCGGCTTCGAATCATCCTGTCAATGTCTCTACCCAACAGCACTTTTCGACCAGCAACGAGCAAACGAGCAGGACTCAAGGCGATAGAGCGGCTGTTCAGCCCAGTGCCATCGCCCAGCACGCACCGCTTCATCAATACCCTGATACGAAGCGATCGCGCCCCGCCGATTTACGCAGCCCTCCCGCGCCGCCCTGCGACTTTGCTCAGTCTGATGAGGCCGCAGTGAATTGGTCACACGACGTCCAGACCCAGCAGCAGCCATCCACTCATGCGATTGCCAACGTCTCCTCGCTCGATCCGCGATCGAAGCTTGGTGTATTTGCCGGTGCGCACAACGTCGATCACAGAAAGCGCACTATCGACGAGTCCATCAGCGCATCCGAAGTCCCTACGGACCAGACCAGTTCTGACGAGTTTCGCTGGCTGCGCAATTGGATCCAAACTGGACACTATCTTGATGATCGCAGAGTCCTTCCGCGGGCGCAGCTCGATCCAAAAGATGAGGCTGAGATTGCCGAAATTGCAACCCGTGAGATTCAAGCTCGAGCTGAGCGAATTCGACAATCCTGCAACGGGAGTGCGGTCCGTCATTTCACCCCACCAAATCTGAATGCTGCAGATGCGACATCAACCTGTGGCGTGGTCGGACAATCTGAAGATGGCGAAGTTAAATGTCGACAGATATTTATGCACAACAAGCGCTCTAGTGATGCAAGCTTGGCCCTGACGTCTCCGCGTCAGCATGGTCGACGATTCTCTCCTCGTGGGCACGGAGCTCTGCCGATGAGTCTTGGAACGCCGCGGGACTTTTCGCCATTAGGAAACGTGATAGGAACCGTTCCGTTTTCGCACCAACTGAAGCCAATGCCACCATTGGCTCGCATTGAAAGCAGAGCACTATCCCCTAATGATAAGCGGCAGCACACCGGAACTGAATTCGACTCGGCTCGCTCCGGCGATCGCGAGACGATTCCGTGTAAGCGCGTGCAGTACGCTGCTCGTCGCAAAGTGAGCCACCGAGCGGAACGTGACCGACCGTCAAGTATCGAGGAGGAAGCGCTTTCTTTTGCTGAAGCGCCCGAGTCATCGAGCAAGAAATATTTGCGGACACTGCGCAAGGTTAGTACGGGCGAGTGGGTCACACGGAAAGCAAAGATTATAATTCAACGCGTCCAACCTCGCCAGAATGCTACGGTATTGCATCGACGGTCATCGACTGCAAACAAGATCGTTGTCCCGACGGCCCAGGACTCCCCTTTGGCTGTTGAAGCGAATGCCCCGACGAGGAGCAAGCGTTCCTTCGCAGCACTACGCTCCTTCACCGGACCCAATCGAAAGGCTTCTTTGGCTCCCAATACCAAGGAAACCACTAGCGCGCCGCCATCGCTACCAAAAAACTGGCGTAAAATTCTACATACATGGCAGCGATAAAGCGCCTGTTGTTAATAGTTCCGATTCGACCGCGTCTGATCTATATCAGATGGCGCATGACATGCGCCAATGACGGTTCTATCGGAGGCGAATGTCTCCTTCGGTCAAGCTTGTGCCGGATTCTAAGCCAGCTGTGCAGTATCTCTCACTGCATGGTGCCAAGCTATCGACCTCCCTTACCACCCGTGTGCCCGTGCCGGATTTAAAGCCAGCCGTACATTGTATTCGCTTATTGATTCTAAGCAGCTGTACGGTGCCGGGCCGCGACGTATCTCTTACTTCCTGTCTATTCTATCAGCCTCGTCAGCTATGTGATTATGTATCTTGTTGCTTAGCAATTAACGTACGGCCCCTATTGGCCATAAATACATTTACAATTCTAGAACTTACTGTTTGACTGTTTGTGTAAGGGCATGCTTTAGATTGTTGCGTATATCCTGCAGGGATAGTGTTGTTGGATTGAGATGTTTGGCGGATGTTTTTTGAACCTTTAAATACATTTAGTATATTAGTATTGACATAGTAAGAAAAGTGCAATATCATTCTAATCCCATTCAATCAATAGTTGCTACGCCTATGTCAATAGTCCGAGCCGTTTCCCGATTTGACTCTCGATCTGCCCACAATGGGTGGCTGTCTCCCATAACATCAGAATGCCGCAGATCCCATGCGGCGTCTGCAATCAGCAACACACTTCGTTTCTATGCTGGAGCTGCATCGGAATCATGTACAAGGCCATCTTTTCCCATTAGACCTCACAGCCTTGCGATTTAGACTAGCTGAGCACAGGACGCGAGCAGCGCGGCGACGCCAAGATCGCGACAGCGCTCTCGTCAGCCTCTCCTCCGCCTTCATCGGCAAGCCATTTCGATTGGCTATGGTGAGAGCGGACGTGGAGGTGCGTAAGCAGCGGATTGAAGAGAAACGTGGCAAGCTACGGCGACTTGAGACGCTTTGGCACTCGGGTATGTCGTGTGCCATATCCCACTCATATCTTTGACGGATGTCAATCGGGCTGGCGTTCAGAGAATGGGCGATTGAATCAGATACGAGAGTGTTTATCTGACGCGAAAGAGGTGATTGTGGGGTCTGAGGCGTTCGCAGCCGAGGTGCAGCAGGGAATGGACGATCTGGCGCAGTTCGAGGCGCATACGCGGTTGGCAGCCTCCCGTGAGATTCTCAAGGTGCTACGGCGAGACCTCTCGAAGGGCATAGCTCGGTCTTTTATGCTTTCCCGACGCGAGCATCATAACATGGGCACAGAGGTGGTGACAATTCATGACCGTGAGCTCGACATTGCTCGTCTTCTTGCCCCAGAAACCGCATACATCTCAGACGACATCGAAGAGTTCAACATCGTGGCTGAGCATACTGCACGGCTCATAGCTATTCTCGCTCGGTATCACAATGTTCCGTTGCCGTACGAAATCGTCCAGAAGGGTCACGAAATTCGTCTGCGGCCAGCGTACGGGCTGGTAGAGTCTCGACACAGTGTGGGAATACGCGCTCGGGTTCAAGCTACTGGCTCCAAGTTTGGCGGTGTCAGGATGGGCAGCGTGAGACTGGATGCCTCTGGGCTGATGCAGGGGTTGAGTATGCTGTGTGCAGACGTCATGGAGCTGTGCCGCTACACGGGGGTGTCTGCGTCACTGGCTTGGGCAGATGTGCTTCGTCCGTTGTATAATCTCGAGCGATGCTGTTCATCGACCCAGTCCATGCCGCCTGATCGTCGACAGCAGCGACTTGGTGACGGCTCGTCATCGGAGGTTGCCAGTTTCGAATACGCAGGCATTTTGGCGATGATGCACACTCTTGACTCGCCCTCCAAGCCCATTGCAGGTCCACCAGGGCCATCTGGAGAATCTCCAGCCAGTAGCATGGTGATCACCGAGGCAATAGATTCGTGGGACCTAGTCGATGTCGTGCTTCCGCCCACCCCAGCCGAGCTGGCATCTCTGGAGCGAGGTCAGCAGCGATAACTGATAAGGGTTTAGACCACATTAGAAAGGCTCGGTAGCCATAGTGAGGTGAAATATGTATAAATTACATCAGCGCTTTACAGTTTGCTCCAGGTAACATAGGCAGGAATTCCATGGCTTTTGCAGATAAGAAGGGTATTTAGAAAGCACAGGGTTTTGGTTGATGTGAATTTTATAGATATTGGATAGGAAGCTTAGTACAGAGTTCTTCCTTGATATAATGACACCTAATTGTTCAGCAGTTTAATGTCACTATATCAAGGGTGTCACTATGTTAAGGGAGAAATATAAATGTTCAAATCTAATTGTTCAGTGGTTTGATGTCGCTATATCAAGGATGTCACTATTCTAAGGCGTCACTATATCACGAGAGAACTCTGTACACGTTATTTGTTGTCCCTCTGAACACGGGGACAACATTTGCTTTTACTATTTTTGCTCTGATCATCCCCACCACATCCTTCGAGAATCACCACAGAATCACCAGAGAAATCACATAGACATTCAATAAGCAATGAAAATCTACTACGTAATTAGCATCATGCTTTTTGCCGCCTTTACTGCGAGAAGCGCAACCGTTTGGGCAAGCGCCAGCTCTGCTTTGCCTGGAGAACCGGACGAGAACATGCACCACTATGCCTATTGGGACGTGGTTGGTGCCAACCTTGCATTTCACGATAAACATGGTGGCAGAATCAAGCGTCCGTTCCCTTCTCTATACCCCGGTCTTCTTCCTGGTCCCATTGATGCGCCTCAAAGCCGGGGGATACCGCCTCCAGGTCCCGTCCCTGATAATGGCAGTTCCCACTCCCCTCCTCGCCGAGAATACCAAGCACCCACCCCAGACAGAGCTGAGGATGTCAATTCACCCACCAAGCATCACCACCAGCCAGTGAATCCAATGCCGATACCCACAGCAGTACCACCCCCTAGCCTCGATTCACCTTCACATCCTTTGGATGCAACATCCAGCGTACCCATAGTGAAAAGAAAGGAGATGGATAGTGCACCTGATAGCCCGCCTCCCCAGAAGCGATCGCGACGTGGCCGCCGTACTCCCTCAACTGCAGACAAAGGATTAGAACACAATCACACTCCCATTCCGGGTAAAATAGCATTGCCCAATGATATGCCGATTGCTCCAGCCATGACGATGGACGCAGAGCAGCAGCCCGATAACAGCGATCTAAAAGGTCGTGTGTCCATAAGCCGCCTGAAACAGCTTCGTATACCTTGCCCTTACCCTCAGTGTCACAAGTCCTTTGATCTGCTTGATATTGAAGCACATGCTCGGAGTAGTCATAGGTCAACGACGTTTAAATTTCCTTGTCCATTCAAAGGTTGTGACAAAGCTTTTACTCCTCGTTCGTTTCTTTTTCACCTAGCCACTGTTCATGCGATACTTCCAAAAGATAGCCAGGAGTATGAGATATTCAAAGAACCAAGCCACCACTGCACGGATTGTCAGAAAACGGACGTGAAATTAGATGAGCTTGGTTTACATAGACATGGAGATAGGTTATGTTTTACATGCCAATGGTGCCCTCGATTCACTGGATCGAGGAGAAACTATCAGCTTCACTTGCCGAGGCACCATTTCTTTAATGGCAAGATGCGAAATAGTAAGCAAAAGGGTGAAATGAATTGATTGCTTGCTATCGTGTGTTTGTACTTCAATTGTCGGCCAAGTGAGTCTACGCTGCTGACTATGGCGTCTCTCCTTCAACCCAACGCATTCAAAGCTGTATGCGCAGCTCCAACAATGCCACAGTGCCGCGTTGCAACCTTGAATGGGATGCCCCATACTTCAGTGCCTTGCCTCCACCTCCTCCTCCTCACTCCCCTAACGCAATACAGCATATTCAAGGAGAGAAGCGGCCGGCAGAAATCAGACATTGGCCCCAACACCAGCCCCAGCCTCACACCCCCACACCCCACACTGTAGTCACGCAATCTCCCTGTTGTGATAAGAGCGACGGCTTAGTCAGACTCAACAGCCTGGAACGCAACAGAACCCAGAAGAACCAAGACGTCATCAAGTGATGACGTAGCATTAGTAATCCGACAGTATAAAAGAGAACGAGCGCAACTTGTCTCCTGACAAATAGAGAAATTCTATACCCTGAACACATCTGTGATCTTACAAAACCCAACACTCCCAACCCCTGACTGCCCCCAACATGGCCCAGCCGCTGGCCGCCGTGCCAACCATCGAGGCAAGCCCCCTTGCTGCCCGCCCACTCATTCCAACGCGCAAAAGGACAAGTGGAGGCTGGTGCCGGCGTTTCTGCGCGTCAAGGGCCTCGTCAAGCAGCACCTCGACTCGTTCAACTTTCTCTGCGACCACGAGCTGGCCGCGATCCTGCGCGCCAACTGCAAGATCACCTCGGACGTCGACCCGTCGTTCTTCCTCCGGTACACCGCGATTCGCGTCGGCCGGCCGGACCGCGGCGGCACGGATGCCGACGTCGCGAACAAGATCATCACGCCGCACGAGTGCCGCCTCCGCGACCTCACCTACTCGGGCGAGATTCTGGTGGACATCGAGTACACCCGCGGCAAGCACACCGTCCGGCGCCGCGGCGTTCCGATCGGCCGGATGCCCATCATGCTGCGCAGCGACAAGTGCGTGCTGAAGGGGTGCGACGAGGAGCTGCTGGCGCGCTACCAGGAATGCCCGCTCGATCCCGGCGGCTACTTTGTCGTCAAGGGGACCGAGAAGGTCATCCTCGTGCAGGAGCAGCTCTCGAAGAACCGCATCATCGTCGAGGAGGACAGCAAGGGCCTCTTCGTCGCGTCCGCCACGAGCTCGACGCACGAGCGCAAGTCCAAGACGTATGTCCTGCTCAAGAACGACCGCGTGTTCCTCCGCCACAACTCGATCGGCGAAGACCTGCCCGTGGTGGTGGCGCTGCGGGCGATGGGCATCCAGTCCGACCAGGAGGCGGCGATGCTCGTCGGCGGCGGCGACTGCGCCATCCTGGACAAGTTTGCGCCGTCGATCGAGGACTGCTCCCGCCTCGGGATCTTCACGCAGAAGCAGGCGCTGGAGTACGTCGGCTCGCGCATCAAGATCCCGCGCCGCGTCAACGGTCAGCGCCGGCCGGCGTCCGAGGAGGCGCTGGACATCCTCGCCGCCGTCATCCTGGCGCACATCCCGGTGCCGCGCCTCGAGTTTCAGCCCAAGGCCGTCTACATCGCGCACATGGTGCGCCGCGTGCTGCTGGCCTCCATCCCCCAGTGCCGCAAGCACCAGCTCGACGACCGCGACTACGTCGGCAACAAGCGTCTGGAGCTTGCCGGCCAGCTGCTCTCGCTGCTGTTCGAGGACCTGTTCAAGAAGTTCAACGCCGACGTCAAGGCAAGCATCGACAAGGTGCTGCGCAAGCCGAACCGGGCGCAGGAGTTTGACGTGCACCCGCAGCTGCTGTTCCACGCGGCGCACATCACGTCCGGCTTTGTGCGCGCGATCAGCACCGGCAACTGGACGCTGAAGCGGTTCAAGATGGAGCGCGCCGGCGTCTCGCACGTCCTTTCGCGGCTGTCGTGGATCTCGGCGCTTGGGATGATGACGCGCATCTCGTCGCAGTTCGAAAAGACGCGCAAGGTGTCCGGGCCCCGCGCGCTGCAGCCCTCGCAGTGGGGCATGCTGTGTCCGAGCGACACGCCCGAGGGCGAGGCGTGCGGCCTGGTCAAGAACCTTGCTCTGATGACGCACATCACGACGGACGTTCCGGAGCGCCCGCTGGCCGCGCTGGCCGTGATGCTCGGCGTGCAGGACGCCACGCTGCTCTCGGGCCGCGAGATCTACGCCGAGGGCACGTACCTCGTGTTCCTCAACGGCCAGATCATTGGCGTGCACCAGCGGCCGCACAAGTTCCTCGAGGACTTTCGCGTTGTGCGCCGCGCGGGCCGCCTCTCGCCGTTCGTCAGCATCTACCTGAATGCGCACCAGCGCGTGATCTGCATCTCGGGCGACAACGGCCGCATCTGCCGCCCGCTGCTGATTGTCGAGAACGGCGTGCCCCGGTGCACGCAGCGCCACATCAAGGTGGGTCTGGCTGGTTGCTAATTGCGTACTGACGCGCGTTGCAGAGGCTGATCGCCGGCACGATGACATTCGACGACTTTCTCAGGCGCGGCCTCGTGGAGTACGTCGACGTCAACGAGGAGAACGACGCCAACATTGCGGTCTACGAGCGTGACATCACCGCGGCCACCAGCCATCTGGAGATCGAGCCGTTCACGATTCTGGGCGCCGTCGCCGGCCTGATCCCGTATCCGCACCACAACCAGTCGCCACGCAACACGTAGACCCGGCACCCAGCACCCGGCACCCAGCGCTGACGCCTTGCCTTGCAGATACCAGTGCGCCATGGGCAAGCAGGCGATTGGCGCGATCGGCTACAACCAGCTCAACCGCTTCGACACGCTCCTGTATCTCATGGTGTATCCGCAGCGGCCCATGGTTGCGACCAAGACGATCGAGATGATTGGCTACGACAGGCTACCCGCGGGCAATGCCGCGGTGGTTGCCGTCATGAGCTACAGCGGGTACGACATTGAGGACGCGCTGGTCATCAACCGGGTGAACATGCCATCCGAACGCATGCGCGGTGCTCATCCTGCCTAGTCCTCGATGGATCGCGGCTTTGGCCGCTGCCAGGTCATGCGCAAGTACACGGCCATGGTGAAGAAGTATCCCAACGGAACGTATGCCGCCTGTTGCTCGCATTGCTAACACGCAGCCATGCTAGCTTTGACCGCCTCGCCGACCCGGGCAAAGACCCCGCGACGGGCCTGACGCTAGAAAAACACGCGATCCTTGGCGCCGACGGCATTGCCGAGGTGGGCGAGAAGATCCGGCCCGGCCAGGTGTACATCAACAAGCAGACGCCGACCAACGCAAACGCCGATCTGAGCATCGGCGTCAATCCGCTGGACACGCTGTTCAAGAGCACGCCCATGACGTATCGCTCGTCCATTGCGGGCTACGTCGACAAGGTCGGCGGAGGCCTTGCCATTGCGCGGCACACTCACGCATGCTAGGTGCTGCTCACGACGGGCGAGAACGACCAGACGCTGATCAAGGCGCTGATCCGCCAGACGCGGCGGCCCGAGATCGGCGACAAGTTTAGCTCACGCCACGGCCAGAAGGGCGTGTGCGGCATCATCGTCGAGCAGGAGGACATGCCGTTCAACCTGCAGGGCGTGTCGCCGGACATCATCATGAACCCGCACGGCTTTCCCAGCCGCATGACCGTCGGCAAGATGATTGAGCTCCTGGCCGGCAAGGCCGGCGTGCTCCGCGGCACGATCGAGTACGGCACGGCCTTTGGCGGGAGCCGGGTCGAGGACATGAGCCGCGTGCTGATCGAGCACGGATACAGCTACTCGGGCAAGGACTATCTGACGTCGGGCATCACCGGCGAGCCGCTGACGGCGTACATCTTCTTTGGCCCGGTCTACTACCAGAAGCTCAAGCACATGGTTGTCGACAAGATGCACGCCCGAGCCAGGTGTGTGTGCAGTGTGCAGTGTGCTTCCTTGTTCGGCTCACGCCGTGGTGTAGAGGCCCGCGGGCCGTCCTGACCCGGCAGCCCACGGAGGGCCGCTCCCGCGACGGCGGTCTGCGGCTGGGCGAGATGGAGCGGGACTGCCTGATTGGCTACGGCGCGAGCCAGCTGCTCATCGAGCGGCTGATGATATCGAGCGACCAGTTCGAGGTGAGCGTCTGCGAGTCGTGTGGGCTGCTGGGCTACGAGGGCTGGTGCCAGCACTGCCGCAGCGGCAAGGCCATGGCATCGCTGCAGGTTCCGTATGCGGCGAAGCTCCTTTTCCAAGAGTTGCAGAGCATGAACATTGTGCCTCGGTTGATTCTCGAGGATTACTGAATGCATTCGTCGCGATAGTTTGGTGCTGCGTGGATTGAATGGGACTGCGTGGATTGAATGGGTCTGCGTGGATTGAATGGGACTGCGTGGATTGAATGGGTCTGCGTGGATTGAATGGGACTGCGTGGATTGAATGGGTCTGCGTGGATTGAATGGGACTGCGTGGATTGAATGGGTCTGCGTGGATTGAATGGGACTGCGTGGATTGAATGGGTCTGCGTGGATTGAATGGGTCTGCGTTTGCTGAAGTACACGGTCATCCTGGCTCTACGGAACCTTGGAGGCTTATTACTCTCTCTCGTCGCGATAGTTCTCTTGAACATATGATACAAGATTTATGCCAGCAAGCGCTGCTCGGTAGAAGCTGGTCTTGGAGCTGGGGTTCGTGAGTCGGATATTGGGGGAGCTGCCCGGATGCTTGCTGACGAATTGCACGCAGTCGGCGGTGTTGAAGGGAGTGGTGTTGCCTCCAGCAGGTCTACACACATGGATGGAACACAACACACTGGCAACACTGCTTACTTGGCGATCGACTTGGCATATGCCTTGATGGGATCCAGAAAGGCCGTTGTCAGTTCCCAGAAGAGTCGTTGGATGCTGCTGCAGACGGATTGCACTAAGCAGTGTGACCAGGATCGCCCGAGCAACACGCGGGTTACCATCATTGGTCTCCATCGCCTTGATCAGACTGAGCACAAGTGCATCGTCGCGCGCAAACACCCTGTGCCGGGCGCTGTAGAAGCCCTACCAAAATGAGCTGGCTATACTCGACTGGGCTGCCCATACCCGGCTGAGCTGGGACTTTCGGCTCGCTTGCATCGGCCCAACTCTCATGCCGGGCAGCGACTTGATCTGCGTCCGTGCCCCGTCCAGATAGATAATGTGCGGCCAGTGGGCCAGGCGATCGGCCACCAGCGGGTCCGTCACGCCAACGAGCGCGCCAGTGCACATCTGTTTGTCGGAAAAGCTGGGCAGGTCGGGTCCTGGAGCAGCAGGTACGGCCGCATGTCGCCGGCGAATGAGACCTGGCAGGTGGTGAGTTAGTTGGCGTGGCAGTGAAGGGCAGGCGAACGGGGTGGGCCAGCTCGGAGAGGCACGACACAAACCACGACACGGTCGCTGCATCGGGCCCGACCACCAGCAGCGACTCGGACAGCAGAAGAAGCTCCCAGCAGTGCCAAAGCACGCCGATGCGGTCGCGGATGGGGCCGAGCAGGGCGGCGGGGTCTGTGCCATGAAGGACGCGCTCTGGCCCGTGCGGGCGCAAGGCCAGCCGGATGGAGCCGTCCAGGAACGGCAGGTGGGCTTGGGCGGTGGCACCAAGCGGATCCGGCCACGAGAGTATGTCGCTCCAGCAGCGCTGCACGACCTGCAGCTCGGCAAGCTCGCCCTCCTTGTCGAAGCAGGCCGCGGACAGCCGCTCAACGATGTCCCGGCAAAGACGCTGTTTGGTGGTCTCCCTGGATAGCAGCACAACGGCCTTGTGGAAGTGGCCGCGCCGGGCAGAGGCATCGCGCCGATTGACGCTTGCGGCGTAGCCGGCCAGAACACGGGCGCCAACACGCACGCGGAACGAGTACGAGACGCCTCTGCCCGGCGCTGCCTTGGATTCTTGGGAATTCGGGAGCGCGTAGAACCCG
>QZWS01000041.1:0-35360 GCA_004114245.1 Zoopage sp. CT-All
GAACTACACCGTCCCGCGCAAGCATGTAAGCTGAAAAAGGGGTGCGAAAGGGGGAGGAGGAGGAGGAAGAGCAGACGATGGAAGGTGACGGGCAGGAGGCGAAAGGTGGAAGTGGAGGTGGAGCTGGATGCAAATAAAAACAGTGTCTGTTGCAGCAGGTGTTGAGCAGCAGTGCAGCACACAACTACACAACTCCACAAATACACAGCTGAAAAAAAAAAGACGTGCTGGAGGCTGGGCACAGGACAGGCACAGGAGAGGACATGGCCATGTGTCCGGGCAAGGCAGATGGACAGGTGGAGTGAAGGAAGCAGCAAAAAAAAAAAAAAAAAGAATTGAATGAGAAAAAAACAACAGGCGACGAAATAAACTTGCATGTCTTATGTGCTTCGTTTCGAATGTGTATATTCCGTGTTTCTTTTCCCCCTGTTCAGCCTCCATGCAGTGTGGAGATGAACACAATCTCATCCCGATCCTCCAACTCGTACTCGAGCTCGCCTTCAAGCTCCCAATCAGCTCCATTCACCAGAACCAGTATACCGGAGCGTCTACAAGTTGGAAATACAATCAGTTGATGTTATGGTCTACACACATTCTTCCTTGTTCTCAATCGGCTTTCGAGTCAAAATTCCATGCGGGCACTTACACTGATCCATCAGTTCCAAGGAACAACTCTGGTCGTTCCTTCAACAGCGTGCTTGCGATCCAACCAATCAAATCTCGAATCGTTGTTGCATGCTGCTCTCCAGTGCTCTCTGTAGGGAAAGACGCAGGCACCTTGGCAAGGATAGTCTTTTGATTGTCAAATAGCAGCTCCATTCCCCCGCTATATTCACGGTTCATGGTTAAACACTTGCAATTAACCGAGTCTGATCCGATCAGGAGAGAAGGCAGCATGGCCCCAAAAGGTCTGTACCTGAACTGCAATTCGATCCGCAGGCTGTCCTTGGCGTCCATGGTCCGATGTTTTATATGCTGTGGATAGAAGTGCTTCGTTGAGGGCGTTGTGGTGGTCTATGGCAGTGTGGGTGACAAAAGGGGCCAAAAATTGCTCTGTACTCTCAAAGAAAAATGGCGTGTGGCATTTTCGAATTTTTTACTCCGCGTCCTTGACTTCATTGTGTGTCGTCTTCAGAAAGACAAAGCTGACAGGGCCTTGTCTAGGGGGACTATTCGCATCCGCCTCGTCCGCCGCCCCTCTTTCCTCCCAGTCCTGGTCGAGCCCATCCTCGCAGCCACTAATGGTCCTCCATAGGATGCGATCCTGCACAGCCAACGCAGATATCAACGACGAGTCATCGTCTCCTTGTTCTCCTGGCTGCGAACGGGCCTCGCGCCATGCCTCAACATCAATGTGATCCCACTCCTGCAGCTCCTTCTTTGCTAGTAAAGCCGATGTCTTGTCCATGATTCCAGCGTTCTCGGTCTTTTCCAGTAGACTCTTGGACGCCCAGTGTTCACTGGAGGTAAGGTCTCCGTGGATTTCACGCGGCAAACTTGTCAAGTTGCACTCACATCCCAGAAGGAAATGCGTGAGACAACGCTCGTCTTCATGGAACGTGAAGAGGTCCCGCAGCTCAGCCATTGAAAACTTGTTTAGCTTCTCTGTGCTCTTGCCATCCTACCAGCCAAATACAGTAAAGCAGATACGTCAAAAACTATAGTTCCATGCCCCTGTGCATGTAAGATTAAGGCAATGGAAACCATACCATCAGTGCGTCGCTGAGTCCCACTTTGGTCAGCTGCCGTTGGTACATCTTTTCTTCGATCGTCCCTGCTCTGTATCGTCAAAGCGTCAGAGAAGCCGTTGGTGGTCAAAAGCAATCCACTGGCATCACGACAGGTCACTCATGTAACGTCAGCACAGAGAAACTTACGAGAGAAGACGATATATATACACGGGCCTGGGTTGTCCTTCGCGATGAATGCGGGCCATCGCTTGCTGGTCAACACTTGGGTTCCTATGTCAACATACAAACATACAAGTGTGCTTTAGTCCAAAGAAACCCCCTCCGATTACTACGACAGTGGAGATACGACCTGTCCATGCCTCTTACCAGTCAATGTCAAACATGACCTAAGGATATTGGATCGAGAGCGGCTGTTAGTCTCATGCGTCTTCGGACAGTCGTTAGCCGTGCAGTGCACAGCATCGAGTGATTACTCACCAGGCGAGATGCACCGATCAGGTTTAGTCCGACTCCTCCGGATTTGGCGCTCAACAAGAACACGACTATCCACGGACAACATGCAGGAGTTAGCAAGGGAGGACAATACTTCTCGTCTACAAAGTGTGTGTATGATGATGAGTTACATTTTTGACACGATGGAGCATTAAACTTGTCCACGTATTCCTGACGCTTGCTCGTCGGTGTTGACCTACAGTGATGCAAGAGCATGGGTACCAATCAGTTTGCTGAGCATAGCCTAAATCTAGTGAATGCAGTCATATTCACAAATCGCGCTCTAAGGCCGTGACCCATTACCCATCGAGTCGGAAAAACCCATAACGGTTTTGAGTGCATATGTTTTCCAGAATATCCAGGGTCTGTGTAAAATTCGACACTAGCACCACGCGCTCGGACGTGCTCTCCTTCAGTGCTCGAAGAAGGGACACCACAAACCTCAGCTTTCCTAATTACCGGTGAACAGGAACCATTAAAGAGCAGAACATTGCTAAAGTGTATAGACGATAATCAAGAGTCCACAACACAATGGTTTCATACCTCCGACCAACGTGCTGTCCATGTTGCTTCCGCTGGTCTCGATGACCGATTTGACACCTTGATAAAGCCCGCTTGTCTCTTGGCCCTCATTCAGCTATTAGCAAGGTAAGAAGGTCAGGAATGATTAGGATAACCGCATAAATCCCATTGTGCAAGTTCCCTTCACCGAAGTAGCTAAACATGCTACAAACCTCGGCTTGATCAAGTGTTAAACTTGGAGAATTGCACAATTTCCTTAGCGCCGTGATGCAGGCGAGATGACGACTGTTGTCTATCGAAAAGCAACTCTGTAGATATGGAGATTCCAAGAGGTGGCGATAGATCGCGCGTTGTACGGGCGATGGGCGGCAAAAGACAACAAGTTCGGCTATGAGGAAATAGAAGCACAATAAAACATGATTGATCCGTGAGACTTTGATTGTAACTGTAATGCCAAGTTGAGGCGCTCAGTCCATGATCACATTACATTTTGGGGGCAAGAACTCGTAGTTCACTTGAGCCGTACGGCGAAGAATGAACTGCCCTGTTAATCTAGAAAGCTAATGAACCATGAAAGAAACCGTTAGCGAAAAAGCCTTTGCTGTTGCGTTCAGATATCGCGATTAGTAAACAGGGGTGGATCTTTGAGCAATATGTTACCTCTTGGGATCTGGAGCACCGAAACGACAACGTATCATGTTAGTTCCTACTCTCACTGCTTTAAAGTTTGGTTTCCATGACCAAGTACCTTTCCAAACCGAGGGCGGCCTCCGAAGACGAACAGTCGGGCTGCCGTGAGCGCACAATCGGATCCTCAAACACTCGTTTGAAGGCGTTGTAGCTCTCAAGCAAGCCAGGGTTCACAAAGTCGATCATAGCGAAAAACTCCCCGAGATCATTTTGAATTGGAGTCCCACTCAAAATGACCCTCCGCTTTGTGGACAGGGTCCGGATCGCTTGAGCAGTCTTAATGTTGGCCGTCTTCAGTCTATGCGGATCGCACAAACCTATAATAAGCACACATTCATCTTTTCGCATACAATGCTTCACGGGCAAACACGCGTCTGCACTTGCCGGTGTCCCTCGTCGCAAATTATAATGTCAAAGTTCGCGTTCTTCAACTCGTCTTGAACTGTCCGCAGCTAGCAGTGAAGACCGCACGATACAAAGCAAGTGTAGGGCACGGCGTGAGAACATGGGTGGCAACTTCCTGAAATGTGTAGTTGTCAAGGATAAGTGCTTTACCTTTTCATATCCAATGATCATTACTGGATATACTTTGCCAAGGGTGAAATCTGTTATGGTTGACTTTGAGTCGACAGCAAACACACGCAGGCGCTCATTCCCGAGCCATTTCTTGAACTCCTTTTGCCAATTCTAAAATCAAAGGAGTGAGGCATTAGAGATGGGTATATATGGTAAACTTCTCCTAGGCATGAGCGTTTCCTGCAGTACCATGATTAACGACGCTGGGCAGACAACGAGTGCCCTCTTGACAACAGCGGTCTCTTCTCCATGGTACGGACTCTGTTTTAGGAGTGTCCACAAAAGCGCAATGGTCTGAAGTGTCTTGCCCAGCCCCATCTCGTCTGCCAGGATTGCCCCTTGCCCATTTATATCCTTCATCTGCATCACGCACTCGTACAGAAAGCGGACTCCCTCTTTTTGATGAGGACGTAGATGCCGTCCTAGAATAGGATCCACCACGACGTCGATCAGCCCGATGTCACCCGGGGGTCTCTTCGTGCTACAGCCCCTAATGACCCTTGGATGTGTACTCGGGGGACGAGGTAACAGGATGGCGTGGGGCCCATTTGGATTGTGACGAGGCTGTGGCGGTGTATAAGGAAGCTCAGCTGCGTTGGCCATAGTGCTATGCCCTTTGAATTTGGTCCGTGGTACGCTGACTATAGAATGATGTTGCAAAAATAGTTTGAAAACAGTTGCTTGTGACGGACGCGATGTCCCCGAGTGAATACGAAAATGCGCCATTTTTACCTGACGTTGCAACAGGGCCTGTCAGTACGACGTTCCGCATGAAGCACCTTCCTGCTCGGTAGGAAGCTACGTCCAACGTTGATGTCACCTAGTCGAGAAACGCAGCGTATTTAGATCAAATGCGACGGCTACTGCTACGTCTGAACTGCGAAATCATATGTGATACCCCTTGGCTACCTCGATATCCTTTCCACTGAATGAAAGTTCATCACCCGGATTAAGCTCGCGCGTAATGTTGGTCCCTCTCCCGATGCTGTTGGTTTGAGGTAGCGTCTGTTAGTGCATCAATGCACATTTCGCTGCTAAACTTGTTCGCGACATCCTCTTTGTATGTACATACTCTTTGCCGTCCATGTCCTTTAATATCCCGATGGATCCATTGATTACAAGAATACCTAAAGGTGGTGCGGCAAATTGATTAACTATGTTTGCGCGGCATCTGCACGCAGGAGTGAACCCTTCCACTTACCATCGCCATCCCATGTTTTGTGCTTCTTTCCCGTTTTTTTCCTCCTAACAGAGGGGACGGCAGCTGGTCAGCAACGGAGGAACTTACAGACATTTTCCGTACGCGTTATTTACCAGAGAACGTTGAGACATATTTCTCCAGAATCCTCGCTGTTCGACGGGACTGTGCTTGCAGAGGGTGTTTTAAATGAGGTTGTGGGATGAAGCGCTGGTGCATTTGTTGCACGATAGGTCGGACTAAGACTTGTTGGTATTCCCGACAGGAGTAGACATGGCACCGATAACTTTGCTTGCTTCTTGGACACTGGGTCTGACGACTCCTGCTGGCGCTTGTTTGATTTGTCGGGGTGACTTGATACCGCCAGTGGGAACGATGCCGGCGTAGTGGGCGAAGCTCTCAAAGTTGGCTCGGCGATCTGGCTCGTCTTCGTTAGGGCTTCTGAGGGTATAGAAACTCCAATGGATGCCGACAGGGGCGATTTGAATGGTGTCTTGAAGGGCGATTTGAATGGCCGTTTGTTAAATTGTGCTTTGGAGAATGGTGCGGACTGTTGTTGAGTAACCGACGAAAGGCTGCTCGAAGCGGTGCACTTTGCCACCAAAGTTACATCAGTTACGGATGTGTCGTTGGGCTCGACTGCTGAATTCTCATCCTTCTGAGCCGAGACGACGATCCGGCGACGAACTTGTGATGGCGCAGCTGACCGTTGCATGAGAGCTCGAGCGCAGGAGGATTGCGGATGGAAGGATGTCAGGAAGCAACGGGAGGGGAAAGTGGCGAGAAAAGAGCTGCAGAACTTTGAAAATGCTGAAATATATATGCACAAATAAATGTTTTTTATTTTCTAATGATCATCAGGTACTGCGTGTGGTGAGAGCAAGGTGTGCCTCGATGACCTTGGCCTCCAGCTGGGCAATGCGTGCATTCTGCTCGGCCTCCTTGACAAGGAAGCCCGTCCGCTCTGTTTCCAGCACAGCAATTCGCATATTCAACCGCGTGTTGGTAGCCTCCAGATCCGAAACCTTGACTTCCAAACTCTCGAGCTTAACCGTCTTCTTGAGACGCGAACGACGCGCAGCATCTGTGTTCTTGGCACGCTTGGCTAAGATCTCTTCCGACTCATTCTCAGCGGGAGTGAAGGCGCGCTTCTGAGACGGGCGCGTGGCAGTCGAGATGGAGGATGGAGTTCTTTCGGCACTCAGAGGTTCCGTGGTCGAGAGCTTTCTGCTCTGTGCCAAAACGGCCTTCTCCAGCTCCTGGCTCCAGGGAATGTTCAGTGCAGCAGCAGCACGCTGTAAGGTGCTTGTAGTTAGACCGTGCAAGGGCGCCTGCTCGACTGGACCCAATCCCAGGTCCTGGGCAGTGAGACCTACTGAGTATGACTCGGAGTGGCCAGACTGCGAAACCTCGAAGAGTGATGGCGTCGACGTCGCCGAGTACAGGACCTCTTGCTGAAGTAGAGGGGAGTTATCCGATTCGGAATATGGGCTGGGCGCGATTGAGGCCTCGTCGCCACTAAGCAGTGAGCCAAAGTGGAAGTCGCCAGCGAGCCATTCATCAAATCCTCCACCCCGACTCGACACTTCAGCGCCGGCATTGGGTCTTTCAATGGAGGCAGCGAGCTTGCTGACTATATCATTAGATCAAAAGGATAGAGGCGAAGGACTTGTTAAGGATCATGGTTTGCAGCAAAGTATTAAAGCGGCATTTCTTAAAGATAAATAAGCTTACACTGCGCTAAAGCTGACTCCAGTGAGTCGGCCGATTCAGTCAGGCGAGAGTTGCCGACCTCCAACAAGAAGGGTGTGTTGGGAAGAGTCATTGTAGTGGTTTGTAGAAAGCGTTCAAATGAGGGTAGATTCCAGAGTGGAGTGTACGATGAGTGTTCTACGTAAGGGATGCCTAATACTTGTTCTTGTGGTTCTTCTAGTGGTTCTGTAAGTTCTGAGGGTTGTTCTGGAAGTAGTGGTGCTTGAGGAGAGATATGATCTAATCATTTTGGGTGGTAGGTGTTGCTCGAGGCAAAAAGATGTGGGAAAGGATTGGCAGGAGGGGGGCAGGGTGATAAAGGTAGACTTTTGGCGTCTGTTCTTTTGTGGGCTTTTTTTTTTTTGGGAATGTTCTTGGGTGCAGGAATGGGATTTAAGCAAGGAGGGCCATGGCGGGAAGCAAAGGCGAGCGAGTTGAGGAATAAAGTATAGCTTTAGAAAGGTGGATAATACGTCCGAAAATGAAGGCGGGGGATAACGAAGCGAGGTTCTTTATGCTGCTGATTTGAGTTGGCTTTGACAAGTTAAGTAGGACAAGGGAGGAATGAGGAGAGGAAAGGAGATGAATTGGCCTTTTTATGTGCCTGCACAGAGCACTCTGTCAAAGTCTGTGTAACCTAAAAAAAAGTTGCGCACGATGCTATGTGACTCATATGCTCTTGAGCGGACACTCCTGCTTTTTCGATAGCAAAAGATAACGCAGACGCTTCGATTCACGATGACTGCAACGCCCAGGAGATGCAGCCAGTTACAGTATAAAACGGAAGATGAGGAGAGTAAAAAGATGAGCGCTATTGCGCTGAGCAAGGCCATCATCAAAGATCTCTGCACGGGCCGCAGGCTCCTGCTCAAAACTGAAAAAAACGCCAGCCTCAAAAAAGTGTTTGTACTCGGACTTGAACCGAGGACCGTCTGTGTGTTAGACAGACGTGATAACCAACTACACCATACAAACATTAGAGACCAACTATTGGTTAAAATTTTATGCTCCTAAGCCTATATAAACCATTGCATTAAGAAACACGATTCTTACATGTACTATGACGTATAACGCTAGGATTTAATTATAAAAAATTACGCTAGGATTTAATATTTCAAAGCTAGGATTTAGATGTAAAATGCCAGGATTTAATGTCCCTTAGGATTTAATTAGAAGGGAATTAAGGGACATTACTCCATGTGAAAAAAAAAAATAAGAAAAAAAAGAACTGAATAGCTGGCTCCAGTCGCCTCTTGAGGAGCTCTTTGAGCGAGTTCTCGATCCTCATGAATTGCGAGTGTGAATGCGCTAATGTCTGGATCGTCGCGTGGTGCACTTGGGAGACAGCGGAGAAGTTGCACAGGGCAGCGAATCAGATGCAGGGATTGTGGCACGACCCTTCTTTCCCGAGCACGCATCAAATGAATAGACTTTGCTCCTTTTTTGAGTTGTCGCCTGAGAAGAAGTCGCTCTATTCTCGGGAATGCCCCCACGTGCGGAACCTTTTCATTTTTTCCGCTTCTGTGCCATGCAAGCCAGACTGAGTCTCCTCACCTATCACTCTCCTCATGCCGAAAAATGCCTCTTTGTGGCTGCCACACGACCACCCCCACCCTTCTTTTGTCAAGGGTGGAGTGAGTTCTGAGCCTGCATTTTGTTTGCTTACAATAATGGAATCCTGCAGTCTCCAGGTCTTATCAACAACAGCTGAAAGCCTGGAGAGCTGAAGCCAGCGTACCTCTGCGAGTCCTGTGTCCAACACTGCCCTCTTGCGCTCCGTCCGCACACTGCTGCTGGATGGCATCACGTTTCTCGTTGGTGCACGTTTTCTCGTTGGCCCAAACTTTTTATGATTTTTGGACATCCCTCCCCTTTCTCATACTGCGTTCTCTTTCTTTCTTCCTCTTCGTCCCCCTCCTCGTCTCTACTTTTCGTACCCATCGTTATCCCCACCCCACCTTGTACACCACTAAATCGTCCACTTCAGCACTCTCCGACTCCATCCAGACTTGCGTCCTAAGTTGCGCGACACTTATCATCTTTGCCTTTCTCTGCTCTGCTTTTGGCTTTCCTCTTCCTTCTCTTGCCTTTGCTTGCTTCCTTCCTTCCTTCAACTCCATCAACCACCTTGTATCATACAGCCTTTTCTATCGTTGTCCGTACCTACTGTATAAACGGTACAGCTATGCGATCCTCGGAACAGCGATCTCCTTCTCGAAAGACTCCAAACACTCGCCTCAAATTCATAGCTCCAGCTTCTCTGCGCGACACACCCCTCACAAAGTCTCAGCCTTCCGTCAAAGTTAAACGCCAACCAACCCCAGATCCCTCACCAGTCATGAACCCTGTGGACCTTCAAGGACGCAGCACCAAAAGTGCCTCAAGCTACGCTGAGCCATCGACTCTGTCTTCCGGTCCTGGACTACGCCCTGAACAGCCGGCGCCTAGTAGTAAGGCGGTCTGTCTGAAGTGGAGCACATAATCGAGTCAAATAGGGCGGATTGCATTCTTACCCTTTACTTCTGTTATGCTGTTTAGCTTCATCCTCCTCGTTATCATCATCCAGTGCACGTCCAGTGCACTCGCTCTACCCGTCTGCAACACCTCCCATGTCTCCTGCACATGCACTCCTATCTCCAGCAACTAATCCACTTCACAGCAACAGCGCAGATCCTAACCAGCAATCGTCTGCGTTTTATCAGCTTCCTCCTCCACTGCAGTCCTTCCGACCTCACGACGTTGTGCATCATTCCCCGACACTACCACCACATCACTTTCACCAAGCCCTTGGCAATGTGCTGCCCCCGTTTTCTGCTCCAAGGACACCTCAAGGTTTAGGGAACGAGGGTTCCTCTCCGAGATCTATCCCGCGTCAGTCACCTCATATTCACCACCCTATTTCCTCACCCTCTATCGGTCCGCTCTCACCATACCCAACGCCACAACATCATCCGCAACATCAGTCCAGTCCCAACCAGTCGCCTCGGTACGAGGGTCTGCAGTTCAAGCACCAGGTCCCTCCCACCATGGCCTTGCCTGCATCAATGTCATCCACCTCGGTGTTCCAGATCTTGCCACCTCGACCCTATCAGGCACAATATCCAGCTAATCACCTCGCCAAAAACGGCCCGCATGGAACACATCTCAAGAGCGCTCAGAAGAGCGCACCAAAGTCACCGCAGCGGTTCATGATGCTTCCGCCGCAAACGGCTCCTTCCATGTCCTCAACTCGGCCGTCTGGATCACAGCCAAAGTCGGCGACTGGTGTCAATCCCAAACGTCGTAGCTCATCCAACACTAAAGCTGTCGACCAAGAGACACGAGAGAAGCTGCGGAAGGTGTCTCATTCCGCGATCGAAAGGCGGAGACGCGAGAGGATTAATGACAAGATTTTGCAACTGAAGTACCTAGTGCCAGCGTGCGTGGACGAGGATCATCTTCACAAGCTGTCTATTCTCCAGAGCACGATTGAGTATATACAGTACTTGAAGTCTGTTATTCCAGAATCAGTCGCCAATGCTGCTCTAAAGAAGGCCACCAACGACAATCCAAACAACAAAACTACCGACATGCTGGTTGCTTTGACCGGATCAAATGCAGGCCCATCGTTTGCACCGATGATGACTACAGGACTGGGGCATCCCTACCCCAAGAGGCCACGACCAGACAATGAATCGAGCTTGTCAAATCAGAACTATGCGGCAGAAAACACGTCAGACACTCAACACAGGGACAAAAGGCGTCTCTCGATGCCGCCATCAACTTCAGATGAGGATGCCAAGGACGGCCTGCTGCTCTTATCCCAGCTGTCTTCAGAACAGATTTCAGCTAGTGCGTCCCCAAATCTTCCTCCTGAGCGCTCCAGTGCCAGTCAAGGCAAGAGGGCAAGCAAGAGCGAGTCTGCAGCTATTGAGGACAGACGTGAAGAGGAAGAGGAGGAGGAAGAGGAGGAGGAAGAGGAGGAAGAGGACGAGGAAGAGGATGGGCTTCAGGATGATTCTGAGGGGAGTGACGATCCAAATGATGAGAATTATCGGGATGAAGCGGCTGAGGAAGAGCGCGTGTCGGACGAGAGTAAAGACGACACGTCAAGGCGGAATAGCAAAAAAATGAGTGTTCTGCAAATGCTTTGCTGAGGTCTATAATAAATAATGCGCGCGCCTTATTTCCACTAAAATGACGACAGGGTGGGATTTACAGGGATCGTTTTCGGAACGTCTGATTGATTTCACCTCCCCCTTCAATCTCTCTCTTTCTCACTCTCTACGTTCATTCTCTTCCCCTCCCCACTCTCTTCATCCATCTCATCATGGCCCCCGTCAAGGAAACCACCCCCGGCCCCAGCCCACTGAGCGACATCAAGAACTTGCTCAAGGACTTGCACGAGAAGGTTGATCGTCTCGAGGCCAAGGTCGACAAGGTCGAGGCCAAGGCCACTGGCTCAAAGGACGAGGAAGCTAAGCGTCTTCGCATGATCTTGATTGGTCCCCCCGGTGCCGGTATGTAGTCCCATCTGGGCTCCCTCTCCCTCTCTTTTTCTTCTGGGTTTAATGTCAGTGCTCCTTTCTGTTTTTCCCCATTGAACCAAACAGCTGTTTTGATCAGTCAACGCACGAGCAGTGCTTGTCATCCCAGGATTGCGGATCGGATCGCGTTCTTTATTTTACATCGGTTCTGGTCATTCTTGGAGATCGTGTTCGATTGTAGTGCTGACCAACGAACCTCTGTGGTGAACTTGGTGTGTGAGATTACGTAAAGTACAAAGTGGCGATGGCGAGGAGAACGCAAGTAGTCGGTTGATCTTGTTCCTACAGGTGGAAGAATGTTCCTGAGCATATTCTCGCTTTCTCTGCGTGTATATCCTGATCTCTTTGATCCTGGCTTTCCTTTATCATCGTTTTTTTGTTTTTGTTTTTTTTTGATGGGGGTCGAGAAGGGTGTACAGGACGCACTTTAAGTCTGATCGCCGCTGCTGAGATAAGGACTTTGTTTTCGATCGAGCAAGAGGAACAAAGTCGGCCACATGGGAATGGTGGGGGTTTGGCTCAGATTTTTCTTATTTTCTATTCTTTAAGTGGTTTATATCGGATCGATGAGCGATCAAATTGCGTCCAGGGCCGATCCCAGCCACAAAGAGCCGGCCAGCTGCATGCGCTGTTTCACATGGAAATCCTTTTTTTATCAAGCATTCCAACGTCTTTTTTTTTTTATGGTTCCTTCGCTGCTCTCTAACATGGCGTTGCTTGTATTGCGTGCAACTTGCTTACACATTGCCACATGAATACCCATTCTCCCATACTCATATCCACCTTCATGATGGCAAGCCGACCTCACTCTCATAACATTTGATACACCATCGCAACCTCATCGTGCCCTGACGACTAACGTATTTGCGATGATACTCCATTAGGCAAGGGTACCCAGGCTCCCAAGATCAAGGAGAAGTACTGCGTGTGCCACTTGGCCACCGGTGACATGCTCCGTGCTGCCATCTCGAACAAGACCAAGGTCGGTATGGAGGCCAAGAAGGTCATGGATGCTGGCGGATTGGTCAGCGACGAGATCATGGTGGACATGATCAAGGACAACTTGGAGAACAACAAGGAGTGCAAGAACGGATTCATTCTCGATGGATTCCCTCGCACCGTTGTCCAGGCTGAGAAGTTGGATGCCATGCTGGATGCCAAGAAGCAGTCCTTGGACACCGTTGTCGAGCTGGCCATCGATGACAACCTCTTGGTCTCGCGCATCACCGGCCGCTTGATCCACGTCCCCTCGGGTCGCTCCTACCACAAGGAGTTTGCTCCCCCAAAGGTTGACATGAAGGACGACATCACTGGCGAGCCCCTTATCCAGCGTTCTGACGACAACGCCGAGGCCTTGAAGAAGCGTCTCGTGGCCTACCACAAGCAGACCGTCCCCGTCGTCGACTACTACAAGAAGAAGGGTCTCTGGTCCCAGGTTGATGCTGCTCAGGACCCCAAGGTTGTCTGGTCCAGCTTGTTGGCCATCTTCAGCAAGACCACAGGTCTCTAAAGAGCCAACACTACCCCTCTCCTCTCCTCCCTGACTTTCGTCACTACCTTTCTCTTTCCACCTTCCTCCCGCTTGCTCGTTTTTGTGCTTTCTTCTCTATTCAAGACTATAATAATGATGCTATGTTCTTGTATAGAGATTGAACAATCTGTAGATAATTTGTTTTAAACTACCTTAATAAAGGTATTTGTTCGAAGTGATCGTAGCCGCTGTGACTTGTAAGAACCTCGCCACCAAACACTTTTTTAATACGAGGCAAACTCTGAACCTCCCTTTGTCTTTTTCAACACGACAACGAAACAACTCACAGTTGTTTGCAACGTAAACCTGAACACCAGAAGCACCAGAAGCACCAGGAGTACCAGGAGTACCAGGAGTAGGAGCATTAGGAGCACCAGGAGGACGACGAACTCGCCATGGAATCGGTCTTCCCTCCATCGCCTCAATGGCATCAGGCCCATTCCGCATGTCTCTGCTGTCTCTCTGCAGACGCTGGCTGGCTACTCTACTCGCTCAACAACTCCATACACATACTCAACCCGTTCACGCTGAAATACCAAGGCATCCTTCAGCGTGGCCACACAGCCAGGATAAACGCCCTCGCCTCGAGATCGATCCTCCAGCAGATCACTCGTCCAGAGCCTAACAACGACTACGACGAGGCCAGATTAGACAAGGACACAACAACACGATCACACGATCCTCCACTGTATACCCCGGAACACGCGGAGGTCACTGCGGACTCGGCAAGCTCAGAAGCTCAGCAAGAGACCTCACCCCTGACCAAGAGACCGCTTGTCGCATCTGGTGGGGATGACTCCAGAGTCGTGTGTTGGGATCTCACAACGCGCCTGCCGATCGCTACGCTGACAAAGGTTCATCAGGTAAAAAAAAACAAAACAAACGAGAAAAAAACAAAACAAACGAGATCTTTACTCGGTCCGCCTATGCCCCTCGTTATCGTTAACAGTGCGATCCGCTGCAAGCACAAGCCGCGCCTAACGCTTTATTCGTTTAAACCTCATCCTTAGAAAGTTGTCAGGGCTGTCGAGTGGAGCGGAGATGGACGCCATATAATCTCTGGTATGGATCATCACCATAATGGGGTTTATAACCAGAGTAAGAGAAGAAGCTCATGCCTCAACTTTGTACATCTATTAATCATTTCGCCCTATTACATGTCTTTGGGGCAAAAATAGGTGACAGAGGAGGTCTCATTGTGGTGTGGAACCCTTTCCAGGGCAAGTCGCACAAGAAAATTCTGCCCGAGAAACCGAGCATCTCATGTATTAGCGCGAGTCCCACGCGTCCTGATGTAGTGGCTATCGGGTAAGTTAGTCACCGACCACGCGTCTCCTTGTCGTTTGCGTTGTAATCAGACGGAGTGAAGATCGTTCTCTAACTTGGTTGCTATCTCTCGTGACTAGTCTGGATGGAGGCGATATCCTTCTGTGCCAAGTTAATATGTCAGGCATTACCGTGCAAAGTCGGTTGCACGGACATACAGACAAGATCCAGAGTCTAGCTTGGCAGCCATCAGGTACGGAATATTTCGTCGCGTCAGTATTCTGCTGCCCTTCTCAGATTTATATTCTTGCAGGTGAAGTAGCTGTGGCTGACCATGAACGGCAATATCCGCTTATTAACATTAGTGTTGGGCAACCGAGAATATACCCATCTGGCCTCTGGCGCAGCGGACCAAACCATCAGAGTTTGGGACGTCGAAAAAGTCATCTCGATCAGGATCATGCGCATGCCGGACGTCGACAATAAGCTGTTTCCTCATTTGAGATCGAGGATTTGGGTTCCTGTTGGCTGGACATCCAACGGCCAAGACATTGTTTCTTGCACCAGCCGGTATGTACCTCTCATCAAATCTCTACGCTCCACTCTGCTTAGCTACATTAGCTACATCAGCTGCATCATCTACATCCTTTTTCTAGCAACTATTCCTCAATTTAACAAAATGTTGGTCCACTTTATATATTGAAATAGTGGCGTCATGATTCGATGGTCGCTAGAGTCCGAGTCTAGCCACTGCAGCAAGATATCCAGGGGCAAAGTGCACAATCGCAACGTGTTCCAGATCATGATGTGGCCTCTAGGAAGCTTTGCATTCACGTTCTCCATGGACCGCAAGATCATTGCCTGGGATATTGACAGCAACGAGGGAATTGCGCAGATCGATTGCACGGGCGGAAACGTTTACGCACTGGATGTCAGCGCATTAGATCCCGGGAAGATTGCTATGGGACTCGGGAACGAAGCCATCAAGGTCTGGAACACGCTCAGCGACGAGGCACCCTACGACTGCATCACTATAGAGCGTCTCCAAAGCAAAGTTCGCACAGTCAAGTGGCACCCCACTGAGGAAGGGACTTTATGTTTTGGACTTGAAAACGGCAAGATTGGCAAGATTGAGCGAGTCTTTAGTCCAGCAGGGGCTGATACTCCCCAGAATTCGAATCAGGGCAAGAGAAGGAGGAAAGGAAATCACGGCCAACAAACACCGCAAGGCAAGCTGCAGCAACAAACCCAGACCATTTTTCAGTCTTACCACGAGAAAGCCTTGGTCTCTATGGCCTGGTGCAGCCCAAAGGTCTTTGAGGCGCCTGTTCCTGAGCTCTTTGATCTCTCGCTCCGGGACTCAACCTACTGCGTAATTTCTTGTGGTAGTGATGGAAAAATCCTCGTCACAGACACATCTAAGCCGACAAACAAAAGCCTGGATCTTGAGGTCGTCCTTCAGCGCCAGAATGCAGACTGGTACCAGTCCTACAAGGTCATCAGAGGCGTCGAAGCCGTAGAAAGAAGGGACGTGGCTGTTCATCCGAACGAGGATCTCATGGCGATCGGAAACGCGGACGGCTCGGTGGAGGTGTTTGAGTTGCGGTACTTCAAGCTGATCTACGTGTATCAGGGACACAGGGCGCGCGTCAATCGCGTCAAGTGGAACTGGTCGTCGACCACCGCAGAGGAGGCGACATCGGATTTTGAGACCAGATCGTACCTTTTAGCCAGCGGATCAGACGACGGTGCAGTGGCAGTGCATAAGCTGGATCAGTTCTCAGCTCCAGCCATGGAGGAAAGGAGACGCAAGGAGAGGCAGCAGCCGGCGATGGAGACTCGGTCCGATACACCTGATGCGGAGAACTCTGAAGGTTCATTAGCGTTGGTGACCACTGCAGACATGAATATGGTTGTACCGATCATGCAGGCATTTGCCTTCTTCAAGTACCACACTAGGGGCATATCGGATATCGCCTGGTCCCCCCATGGATCCAGTAGCGACTCGGCGTTAGATCGTACTCAAAGACTAGTAACGGCATCGTACGATGGAAAAGCCATCGTTTATCAGATCCAGATGGGTGATGTTGCAAAAGGGAACGATTGTCCTGTTGCCAGTCTTTCGACAGGAGAGGTCACTTCAGTACGAACAAGCGTACGCCCACATCGACCCATCGCGTGCTTTGATCAGCACGAGCAACAGGTTCTTTCTGTCCATTGGTCTCTATCCGAAGTCGATATCATATACAGTGGAGGAAACGACTGGAGGGCATGCGGCTGGGACTGGAAGGCGCATGGAGTTACAGCTGCACAACTGGAAGAGCTGAAGCGAAGCGGCACAAACACCCCACAATCAAATGATTCCAAAAAAGCTGCCTCCGCAAAGTCGCTAGCTAGCGCTTTCGCTGGAAACATCTCGAGTGCGGCTCCCCGGCTAGGAACAGACGGTGTAGCAGGCGCAACAAGCACTGAAGGCGACAGCGTGAATCATGTTACTGCGACGTCCTTGGCCGACGCGTGCGTCGAAGGAGCGCTACCGACGGCGACTATCAAGAGAAAGGCTGATGAGAGCTCAGTGCAACCCAGCTCAGTCCAGACCAAGCGCACTAGAACCACGCACGCCGACATCCACTCACAGTCCTTGAAATCGGCAACGATGACGGTTGGGGCCAAGAGGGTCAATATCTTTCCGATGAGTACGGCCGCATTCCAAGTGCAATCCAAGCAGAAGGTCCATTTGGAGATCATACGCTTGGCACGCAACCTTTATTGTCGACGAACGCGCCAGGGAGGCATGCTGACGACCGAGGATGAGCACAAGGCGGCAAAGCGGCGCTGGCGCGCCATGCGGCAGTTCTTTGAGAGCGATGGCGAGCGTGAAGGTCAGGAGTTGTCGCGTATACTCCAGTGTGATACCGACGAGATGAATCTGACCGACGACAACGATGACGACGACGACGACAAGGACGAGGCGTACGAAAAAGTGGATGCATCAGACGAAAACATGGTCTTCAAACCTTCCCACAGGACAAACGGTTCAGGACGGCCGGCTCCAGGGCCAACAAAACCATTGGAGTCTTCGAGTGACCATGAAAATGATGGGCTGAGTGTTACAGCAGGAGACAACGTTAGCGAAATTGAACTGTCCGAGGGTTGGCACAAAGAGGACTCGACAAACTCGATCGGAGACCTGGTCTTTTGCGGCTCACGAGAATCCATCAAGGCCCTAGCAGAGATGGAGGCGCAAGAGATGTCTGGATTGGGACTAAGCCCTTCCCAGGTCAACAACATCTTCACTGTCGGTTCTGGGATGGGTGTCCCCGCTGTTCTTGCTCCTGGGCAAAGAGAAACGGTAGCATCCAGTACGAGTACAGCACAGCTCGGCCAGATTCCAGTATCCTATTGGATGGGAGACGTTCCCAAGATGGCCGACATTCTGAGCTCAGTACCCGCTTCTGAGCTAGGCGTTCAGGACTGGATTGGATTAGCGCTGTCGCCTATGGGCGGAGTCGAGGTTTGGAGGACCATGATGGCCGGCATGGCGAGCAAGTTGGAGAGCCGCGGTGACGTGCACGCGGCTGCTCTCTGTTACCTGGGCATTGGGCGAGTTTTTGAAGCCATCGAGGTTTACCTGAAGCTGGGGATGTATCGGGAGGCACTCATGCTACTTCGCATTCGCTTATGGGACGACTACGACGAAGATGATGACGATAGTGAAGATGATGGCAGTCATGATGATACGGGCGATGTGGGACCTGATCGGACCCACAAACTGACGCAGCCGTCTCAAGACAAGGATGCGAGGGAGCTTCATATCCGAATCCTGACCGAGTGGGGACAACAGATGGAGCGCAGGGGGCTATATGAGCAGGCCTGTAAGTGCCAGTTGACACTGGCATCCATCCTGCGGTTCAAGCAGCGGTCGAGAAACAGGGACGCACCAGCCAGCGCCAGCAAATCCGCTCAAGCCCTTCAAACCGCATCATCCGTCAGCCTGCAGACTCTCGCGCGTCGAGGCGACTCTGCAACGCTCCGAACTGTAGCCGGTCTGGCCATCCTACTGGACGACCCTTCACAGCAGCAACGCATCCAACAATACAAGACGGCCATTGCTCAGAAGAGAGAGGCGGATCGAAGCCGCAAACGGTTGCATCATGAGTAAGTCAGAGGTTCCCGCCTTCGCAATAAAGCACCTCAGCACAGCACATACAGCGCTTTCGAGAAGATAATATGTTCTATATTTAAAAGCTTTTGATCTACATGCCTACAGTATTTATGCCTGAGCTTCCGCCTCTTGGTCCTCATCAATCTTCCTTCCTGCGTCACGCTCCTTGATCAAGTTGCGAAGATCCTCCAAACGCTGCTCAATCTTGGGGATCTCAGCCAACTTGTGCTCAAGCACCTGGCGCTCCTCCTGGAGGGCCAGGCGGCGTTCAGCATCCAGCTTGGTGAAAACGTAGCCGCCCTGACCGTCGTATTGCAAGATGTACTGGATGTATGGTGAAAAGTATTCAAAAGAGAAGTAGTCAGAGATCGACGCAATTTCACGTTCCCGAAGCGCAAATCATTATCATTAAGTATTCGA
Source organism: Zoopage sp. CT-All (assembly GCA_004114245.1). NCBI lineage: Eukaryota > Fungi > Zoopagomycota > Zoopagomycetes > Zoopagales > Zoopagaceae > Zoopage > Zoopage sp. CT-All. Next base: position 18,830 of record QZWS01000041.1, read on the forward strand.
GCGAAAAAAGGGGACTTACGTTGTGGTACTGCCACAAAGAGGGGCGATGGGACACTGTCAAAAGAGAGATTCCCAACTCTAGAGGGACGAAATCAAACGATTGTAAGCGTTTTGGTTAATACACAGAATGATGAGCTCAGACTTCAAAGGATCAATTTGGAAGAGCAAAAGAAAACGTTCAGAATACTTACTCATGCAATGAGTGTACATGATCTTTTCAACCTCCATGCTGACGGCACTTGTGCACTCGTCCAAAATGGCATAGCGAGGGCGGTGGTAGTAAAGACGAGCCATGGCAATCTGGAGTTCATTGACAAGAAAATGAACAAGGTTAGAATCGGCATCAAGAAACCCATACCACGAACCTCACTTTTTCCACATGGTCTCCAAAAACAATGTTGCACTTACACGCTGCTTGTCTCCTCCAGAGAGGGCATCACGCCACTCGCGCTCACGGTCCCAACCACCCTCGCGTTCAACAATGTTGTTCAATTGCACAACCTCGAGAATCTCCTGAAGATCCTGGTCGGTATAGCCGTTTGCTTTCATTTCCTCCACAGTATCTGGGTAGATGATTTGGTCGCGGAGAGTTCCAAGAGAGAGGTAGGGTCGCTGAGGAATGTAAAAAATGTTCTTGGGGTGGGGGCGATGGACAGTACCGCCTAAAAGCGTAGGTAAACAACGAAGAAGTGAGATTTAACACAAATTCTGCATAGCTGAGCATCAGAGAGGATCAGGAGTGATGAATATGAGAGAGTGCTTTACCATAGACGGGCCAGAGGCCACCGAGGATACGGAACAAACTGCTCTTGCCGCATCCGTTGGGTCCAACGATCAAGAGATGCATACCGGGCTTGACATAGAAACTCAACTTCTTGAGCAACACATCTCCATTAGGTGAGACAATAGGCACGTCGAGGAACTCGATGGTATCGTCCTCGACGACATCGCCGCGGCCAGAAAGGACCTTGGCGTTCTCTTCGGTGGAAGCAGAGGAGACAAGTCTCTTCTCGAAGCGCCCTGCCTTGACATCCTCAAAGACATCCAAAAGCTCAGAGACACGGGCAGTATATCCTGCCAGCTCTGTGACCTCCTTGTACGAGTACATGATGCGGCCAAAGGCGTCCGAAGAACTCAGCAACATACGTCTGTTAGTCACAAAGCCTATGGCGGTTCACAAACATTATTAGAGCCAAGTTAGTACAGAAGAACCAGAGGCATATCGGACTTCGTATTCACCTGTGCAAAACAGGGTCTCTAGTTACCTTCAGTACGGCCACCAATATCAGCTCCACCGCTCTGTCCGGGAAGTTTGAAGAAAACGGGGATGGAGCAGATGACAAGACCCATAGCACCCCAGAAGTACTTAATGATAAAGTCCTCAAGCATTCCATGCCAAACACGCATGCGGAAGATGCGGTTGACATGCTTGATGAGAGCAAAGTAGTTCTTGTCCAGGATGGCCTTTTCGATATCGTGTCCACCAAACAGCGCAATCTCCTCGGCGTTCTCAATCACACGCGAATGTGTGAAGCGGAACTCGCCCTCGAGACGCTGCTCCTCTGCCACCATCTTTCCGAAGGGGGGTGTAAGCGCGCGCAAAACCAGTGCTGAGGCGTGAAGCAGAGCGCTAACACCGAAAAGTCCCTCTCCTCCAACACTCTTGGAAAGCTGCACGTTGTAGATAATAACATCAAGGATGGGTTTGGCCAAGTTGGAGTAGAGTTCCGACAGAGAGGTACAGAACTTATTAACATCCACCGTGATACACCTATAGATAACAGCAAAAAGAGATACGAGCTTTCTGTCAGCAAGTTGCGAAGTATGCGACGCGACATTTGACAATGGCAGGAACCTAGCACATACTGGTCAGCGTTCTTGATACGATCATCCAAGTTGCCGATGGCGTAGAAGGTCATGTCTGTAAGGTACTGCTCGTGGATATGGTTGGTGAGGCGCGTGCGGAACTGGATAGCGAGCTTGCTCTGCATGTAAGTCAACATGCTGTTGGTATAGGTGGCGGGCACTGCCACGGTCATCCACCAGAGCAATCCAACCATAAAGTCTTTAGCCTGGCCTCGGACCAGCGCACTGACGATCCTGCCGTCAAGCGAAGCGATGTACACGGAGAGCATTGTTCTAAAGACTGTGCGTAAGCGCAAATCGACGTATTAGGGAATCGGTTAATTGCTCTGCCGCCACGACTTCATGTTTTTTTTGTGTGCGAATGTGTATGTGATACACAACTTCATCGAGATGTGGGGTTGTTGACACAACGCGAACATCCCGGCCGACCTTAGTCATCCAGTGGTCACATCTATCTGCGTTGCTGTGCCGTTCTTTACAACTTCACACTTGTCGATCCGCTCCACTTTCTCCAGTTCTTCTTGTTATACGACGATCATATACGTACCCAGGAATCCACTGTGGACTACCAGCAACCAGAACTCCTTTGAACGCCATCCCGGAATAACCAAGCGGAGGATACGCATGAATCGCTCGAAAAAAACGCGATCGACCTGCAAGATGGATGAAAAGATTGTGAGAGTGAGGGGTGTAGTCCTTGTGGTATGCGTTCCTCGTCATGAATGGATTTAGTCAGATATAATCCTTACAGCAACCTTGGTGCTTTTGCCATCGCCCTTGACGAGACCCGACTTTTTGGAGTCTGCCTTCTTGGGCTTGTAAGTGGCCATGCCATGGATGCGGAAAGCGAGGGTGGCGAGGATGGTGATCCAAATGGAGCGCTTGACCTTCGATCGGTTGTTGGAGTAGGCCTTGACGACCTTGGCAAGGACGGCCTTGAAGGCGACGGGGTCAAAGACCGCCGAGGCTGTGGCGGGTTTTGAAAAGATTCCCATTGCAGGAATGAATGTGGGACTAGGATCAGAAAGGCGAGGTCAGAATAAAAGAGGGAGTGGAGCTGGGGGTGCACAACACAAAGGGCGTCCTTGTTGCAAGGTTGTGCGTGTGTTTGTGTGAGAGAGATGTTGCGTATTCGGGATTGTCAATCAAGAATATGCCGACTTGATGGGATCCTGATCGAGTCGATCCTCGTCTCTGTTCTCCTGTGGGGTTCAAGGAAGGAGAATGCTAAGCGAAGAAGGAGTGGAGTGGAGTGGAGTGGAGAACGAGAGAACAAGAGAGAGAGAGAGAGAGGGAGGAAGAGTGAGAGGGAGAAGGCAGCGGTGATGGAGATGATGCAGAAAGAGTTTGCACAAGGACGAGCAAAGCGTGCAAAAAGGGAGGGGAGAAAGGAGAGGCGGAAAGCGAAGCGCTACTCTGTCTGACCCAAGTAGCCTGTAGTTGTGGCAGGCTGCTACGACTATGGCTCACACTCTCACACCCTCACTCACGCCCTCAACTCTCACTCCCACTGACGCTCACGCTCACGCTCTCCCACCCTTTCTCTTTGCGGGCTGCCTAGCCTTCCTCGTGCCTCGCGAGCGTGTGGAGAAACCACGGCGGGGTCTTGCTCCACTGGCCTCCCTCTCTCCTATCACTCCATTACTGCATCCCACCTTGCTTTCAAAGCACTCACAACCCGCCACCACACTAAGCTTGCCAGTATGTCGTATCTGGGCCCCCATCCTCACGCCCATTCCACCTGCGCTGTTGAAGGGTGTGTGTGTGATACCTCGATCGACGGGAAGAAGAAACTTCCTTAGCACTCTCACGTGTCAGTCAACACGAGTCCGTGGACTTGGTTGGAAGGGTACCTCCGCCAGGTGGCACCATCTCAGAGATCTCCACCACCGCCAGTGCACACTAAGCATCCAGATCCACTCTTGCCTCTCGCCAAGAGCAGCTGGAGCAAGATCATCGTCAAGGATCCTCACTTGGATCTCGATCTGCTTTTCGCCTCACCACTCTTTGTCGTGATATTGCCTTGCATGATATGGAGAATTTCAATAATAAGGTTTTGCCATGCGACTTGTATGGCTCACACATGAAAAATGAGATCTGACTGCTATTGCTATATACAAAAGAAGCGCGCCTGAAGTTAGAAGCAAGGGTTCATTTGCAATTTGATCAAGCTAGACTACCCTATCGGACTTGCCAGCATCTACAACGCTCCTAATGTCGCGTAAGAGTGCTTTGGCGTCTTCCTGGTGCTGCTCAGATGAACATTGCATGGCCTCGGACGCATAATCCGAAGCCGCAGCCAAGTTGCCCTTCTCTTGCTCATACAATGCCAAAAAGATGCATGCCTCGGACGTATCCTCCGACTCATCCTGTGCTTCTCGCAGCTGCTCCAGACTCTTGCGAAAGTAGTGGGCCGCCGCTTCCGTGTCCCCGATTCTCTTATACAGCTTTGGCAGTTTCTTGAGTGCCATCTTTTCCTGGTCAGAACCCAATAACGCTCTTGTGTAGCACTTGATCGCTGCCAAATCTTGATCCAAATATTCGTAGCATTCGGCCATCGCACACCAAATGCGCCCATCATAGGGTCTGATAGCAGTCGCCCGCTGATAGTATCCTAGGGCGTAGTAATGCATCTTGAGAACTTCGTAGGTTTGTCCCAACCCGTTCCATGCGCGATAGTCCCGGTGATTGTAGTCTAAGCGTGCAGGCATCTGGTTAGAGTCATCATAAAGAGCAACTGCAGAGCCCAGAATTCACCCAGTGATCAAGGGATCTTACCCACTGCCCGCCTGTATGCCTCCACAGCTGCATATGTGTTCTTCATTTCTAGATATTCGTGTCCCAGTAGTGTCCACGCAGAGGCATAACTTCTGTTGAATCGCAGCGCCCGTTTGAAATAGATCACGGCCTTTTCGTGCTCCCCTTTCATACTGTAGTAGTTTCCTTAATTAAGAAGAATGGCTTGCATCCGATTAGAGGTGGTGTTGACACTGCATTAGTTCATGTTGACTAGGGTCGACATTCAAATATAAAATAGCATACGTCCTTACCTATGATGCAGCATGTTTCTGGTCTGTAGTTGTCTGTCATTGCACAGCTGTGAGCCAGGAAGCTGAGTCTGGCACGACTTTCGGTAACGAAAAGAACATTGGAAAAGACGTCGAGACTATCCAAGCGATGCGGGTTCTCCTTAATCAAGTCCTCAAAGAGCTTGGCAGCCTCGGGGAAATCTGAGATGGAGCGCGGTGAAATGATACTTCAATCAGTCTCTGATAATACACGGCCACGAATTTGAAGGCTTTACCCGTCATGATAAGCGCGCATATTCTCACCTCTAGCATGATAAAGTGCTAGCGCGCGTTCGCATTTGACATAGGCACTCCTAGGAAATGCTTCCATTAGTTCTTCGAGCCACAAGGCCCCATCCTCGTGCTGATTATTAAAGTGCTCCAGGGTCACATGGGATAGAAAATATGTCGTCATGAAGCTATCCGGCAGCTCTGGCTTCATTTTCATAACCTATAAAAGAATTCAGCTCTCAGATTAGGACGAGCGTGGTTGATGTAGTAGAAGGAAATTGATAATGACCCGATCACATTAACCAAGCCCTTACTGCTGCGTATGATGGGAGACAGGAGCCCAGGTCCAGCCAGGCACTCCAGTTGTATGGGTATTGATTCACAGATTCCACCAGGACCGTGACCGCCAAACTCTTGCGTTGTCGCTTGATGAGAACCGTTCCGTATCTACAAGATTAGAAAGAACAACGCCGTGAGCAAATGAAGCCGTGCTGTGATCACTTGCAGCGCTAACGTATCCTCTGAGGAATTTGGTGAGCTTACAAGTATTTACAAAATGAGTCCAGCGTGCCAGCATTGTAACACTCTGTCAGTTCAGAATCGATCTCCTGGATCTCTCTGTTGACTGCCATGCCGTTGTCAAGGGGTCCTATTCAGTATTTTCAACTCGAGGTAGTAAGCACTTCGCTATTACACTGGAACAAGTGCAAGGTGAAAAAGTCTACATAGCTGCCGCAAGCTGATCTTACCCAGCACCTCGCGCGTGTCCTGCTCTCGTCGCTTCTCGCCCACCTAGAAAACGGATCAAGCCCCAAATGATCGTTAATACAACCCTGTGCTTGAACATCCTATGAAAGATGATTAAAAACGCACTTACAAGATACTTTGAGTAGAGTCTCAAAAAGCGCGACTTTGAACTGGTACATCCTTTGAGGACACTGGCGCAGCGATCAAACTCCTTGAGGTCGAAAAAGGTTTTGGCCATCAGGTACGTGTCATGCTCTGGCAAAAGTGCCTTGGTAGGTTCCGAACACAAGTCGAGGCAGAGCTCCTCGGCATAGGGTGATGTGTATCTCTGTCCATCAGGTATTTTTGCTGCTCGAGATCGCGTCGTCTGTATGTCGTTCTCTGGAGGTGGAAGACCGTTCAGTGCCTCCGCTGCCCTGTGGTGATAGTTTGAGACCGAGGCATCTAGTCAGCACAAAAAACGAGGTCCAACGAGGTGCAATCGAGTCCTGACTGAAGCTGAACGAGGCTGGAAGTAAGTTTTCCCATTACCAGCGTGCTGCGAAATAGAGGCCGCGTTCATTGCATGCTTGGATCGCCTCGCGTAGAGCACCTCGTGCTTCGCTTGGAGGAAAGGCCCACTGATGTGTGGGCTGGGCTGTCATGGTGAGAGTGATGCTGGAGCGACGGGTGACCAGCTAGGAATGTAGAAAATGTAGAACGTGTGCGCGAGCTCCCTGGTGATGGTAGTGGTGTCCAATGTAAAAGGCAGGGGCTGGAGGGTGGTCAATGCTTGGGGTGCTTGTGGTGGGCAAGAAGATCAAATGGAAAGAAAAGAAAAGCATGTTTTTTCTACGAAGCGCAGTGGCGTTTTATGCGCGTGGCCCTGCAGCGGCTGCCAGGACAGAAAAAAGAGCCTTTTCGTCATTTCGAATTCGTTTCCTCTTCTTAACCACCCCCACATTCGAATTCACGCTCACACACCATGTCCCTGGCCAAGCAAAACTTCTCCTCTGCCTCCGAGGAGGCCATCAACACTCAGGTACAGCCTGCGAGCGCATGACGGTTAAACTGCAGAGCTGCACAGTCGTTGGACCTGACTCTTTCGCTCCTTGAATGTCACAACTGAACGACCATACGTCTAACGTCAATGTCGTGCTTCAATGGTCCTTTACCTCCACACACATGCTCGTCCCTATAGATTAACCAGGAGCTTCAGGCCGCGCATGTCTACCTCTCACTCTCCTCCTGGGCTGGTCACGTCAACCAGGCCTTGCCCGGTTTGGAGAAGTTCTTCCGCGAAAGTGCCGAGGAGGAGCGCGAGCACGCCCAGAAACTGATTAATTACCAGAACCGTCGTGGAGGCAAGGTCATCCTCGAGACCCTTCAGGCTCCCGATCCCGACTGGTCTTCTGCGCGCAATGCTATCGAGTCGACCCTTCAGCTGGAGAAGGGTAAGTTCACTTTCTTCATCCTTTTAGCTCGATATTGAGCGTGGGACCATAAAAAAATAGACTTTCTCGCTGTCAAAGCGCACATGGTCAGGAAAAACCACAGATGTTAACATACTGCTCGCTCCATTTCTGACAGATGTCAACAAGAGCTTGCTTAACCTTCACAAGATCGCAGAGGAGAACAACGACCCTCAGCTCTGCGATTTCATCGAGTCCGAGTACCTCGAGGAGCAGGTCGAGGCCATTAAGAAGATTGCCGACCTCGTCACCCAGCTCAACCGTGTCGGCGGGGATGGTCTCGGACGTAAGTTCGCAAAAGTGTTAATGTTTCGCTTGACAAGCATATACCGTTTCGTTACCTCGTGCGCCTTTTGAATCAACTTGTATCTGATGCGCGTTTTCGGGGTCCCTATTTTGTATTTCAATTCTAGTTTATCTCTGGGATCAGGAACTTTTGAATGGGAAGAAGGAGTAGCGTCCTTCTCATTGCAGAATGCTTGTAGTTCGCCGTATTCAAAAGCAAAAATCGAGAGAAATTTGCTATTTCCAAGATGAGCATTGCAGCATGGAGAGGCGGAAGGCACTGCACCGAGTTGAAGGGAGTGCCAGCGGGGATTCATCAAGTCCGAAAAATAAATTTTAGAAGCGGAAGTGCATCGTGCTATAGTAATCCGAATCCGATTTTCAACAACGAGAAAGTGGACGTTCACAACACCTCAGCACACTGACCATCCTCGGCTCTGAGCCAACCTGACTTCTCCTGCTCGAGTTCCGAAAACTACTGTATATCCTTTTTAAAACAGACGACAGAAAATAGTGAGCAATCGTGACGGCATTGAACCTCGCCGGCAGCCGAACAAAATCATAAGAGAGAAAATGAGCGACTCTGCAGCAGAAACAACGGAACGAAAGTGCTATGTCAGCCAATGGAGCAAGTAATGTCAATGGCCCAAACCCCCCGCGTTCCAAACGCAGGTGCTCATGTGGAGTGTTAGCTTCTCACAAAGCTGGATACTAGTCACTGTGACTTTAGAACGTAGTAACGCTCTGATAGCTATTTCCTAGAGACTTCCGGGTCCTATGCCTCGTAGTTTTATGACCAACGGCCCATATTGGACGCGAGTGTGCCTGCAGGAGAATTGACATGATAGACTGCTTGGCGCGCTGCAAAGACCCACAAAAATAGCAGTAGGCACAAGCGCACTGCAATGCCTTGCGTACTATTCTATAATGCACATTTCGACTACTAAGGAGGGGTCCCGGGCACCATCATATGGGACATATCGGCCATATAACCACCCCCTTCCGCGCTATTCATTGACCGGTCAAGTCTGGTAGTTGCAGATGCTATTCAACTAGTGCGATAATGGTCCTGATGCGATGCGACCGGTATGGTTGGCTTGCTTAGAGCGAGCATCTGCAACAACCAGGTCTGATCGGCCAATGAACAGCGCGGAAAGGGTGGTTTTATGGTTTATATGGTAAGGGCCTCCGCGTCTTTCGCAGAGTCTTGCTATCCACCGCAATTTGATGCTAACAACCTTCTTTAATCTCAAGGCGGCCATTCCCAGTGATCTTTTGCGTGCTGGTGCGAACCTACGGTATTTTCGTCGCACCTCGACCCACCCAAAAAAAAACATTATTTGGTGGCAAATCACGACTTGGCGCGACTGCTCTCGGAATACAGACTTCTTTCGAGCGTTCGCTCATTCCTTTTTGTTTCTGCATTCTTTCTCCTCATTCACAGCACCTATTCCGAACAACACGTACGGGCCACGAAGAAACCTAGAACTCGTCATTGGCTTTTGATCCTCTCAGTCTTGAAGTTCAGCCCTTTCATTTCCAACTCCCAGCTCGTTCTAGGTAGGTGCTCACGGCATGGCAAGGAACTGGATGGTAATGCTGCTTAAGCGACACTTGTTTCACGTTCCCTGGAAGACTAGAATGCTCTTGCTACATTGAGCTTCAGTTGGATCCTTGCTGGATGCATGCTGCATCTCGCATCTCTTGCTCAAAATTCAGTTAGCATGTTCTCACCGTCCGTTTAGAACTTTTCTGTTATTTCTAAGCGCCTTCAGGGTCACTCGCCATATGCCACCCAAACGCAAAGTAGCTAACAACACATCAGAGGAAACTCCTGCTAAGGTAGCCAGGGCCACGCGGAAGAGCTCCGCCACCAAAGCAGCGTCGAGAACGAAGGCCAACAGTACATCTGGAATCGAGGCTAGGACACGAGCAGAGGTTGAGGTATGGTATACAGCAGGCGCGATCCTCGATCCACATATACGCCCTGTCAGCATCACCATGCCCAAATTTTTCCTTCTTATTTCTTGTTATGGCACAAAGGGGGGGGTGGCAACTGCGAAAATAGGACAGACGACTGTTTCCTTTTTTCTGCCTCCTTCCTTGTTCACCTTTTTTGCTTTTTTCTTTGTCTCCTTTGGTCAACCCTCCTCCACACACCGTCACCTCTGGCAGAGCAGCGGACACAGGAGAACACCAGCACTTATACCCGGGATACTCCACCTCCAGTCAAAGAAAACACCATACGTGGCCGGATTCACTCAACCATGGGCAACAAACACAGCACGAATAAAGACATTGGCATCAAATCAAGAGGAGCAAAGGTCGGCACTACCTCTAGAGCTTCATTCCATTCGTCGTAAGGCTCATCTCCTTGCACGCAGCCGCAAATGCACACGCCTCGTGGCATTTGCATGGTCAACTTGGCACACCTCAAGCAGACTACCTGACTTACACCTTGTCTGACCTTGGCACGTTTTCGCCCAGGCCGAAGAGTAGCGACCTAGAGACTCGTGTACTTGCCAGCAGATTGGGGTCCAAGCCAACATCCATACCGACCACGCCCACAGCCTCTAGCATAAACACGACTACGACCACCACTACAACACTGCCACCAAATGTATGTCTGTCAGCGTCGGACGTCCTTTACCCATCCCACATTTTCTACTCCTACCTCTCCACACTTGATTCACTTTTGTCGGCCGCACCCTAACCTCCTGATCAACTGGACTTCCTCCTTATAGAAACCATTCGACTCCAAGAAATGTCTGGCATGGTTCAAGTCTTACACAGGTGCCGAGCACTCTATTTATCGTCAATCGTGATGGTTGCGCTGCTATTTCGAGGACTGGCTAACCCCACTTCTCATTATCCATTTCCTACGCGCAAGGTCTTGAAGAGGACGAGGATTTCGATGCGGATCAAATAGGTCCCGGTGGAATTACCAAACTTTGCGAGGACATTAATGTCTCCTTGGATGCGGTACGCCATAGCTTTACCACATTGCTGCCTGACGAGGGCTGTTGTGAGGCGTTTGGCGATGCTCTCATCAAAAAGATCCACTGATGGGTTGTTATGAGCTTGCTAATTAACCAACTCCTGTAAATAGGTCGATATGCTTGTCCTAGCTTACCACCTGCAGGCCGATACGATGCGTAAGTGAAACGTTGGCTTTAGCAGTTTTGGATTCATGGATGTATCGCTCAAAAAGACCAAATCTTTTTGTGTCCTCAATTATCACGTAGCTATTTTCACCAAGGAAGAGTGGACCAAAGGAATGGCAAAGTTGGGGTACGTGGGACAGTCTTCTGCGCCGTGATCGTTTGCATATGCATGATCACTGAAAAAAAAAAATTGCACCGCTCCTTGCTAACTGAACGCGTTCTACATCATCCTTGATCAATGTAGGATCGACTCGACTGAGAAGTTGAAGATCAGAATGCCCAGTCTAGTCGCTGCACTTCAAGATCCCAAGTCCTACAAGGAATTCTATCGATATGTCTTTATGTTTGCAAAGGATTCGGAGCAAAAATGCATGCCATTGGAGGTACAAGTTTGGCCTTTCTATTCGTATAAGTAATTTGCAGCTACTGCGTTTTATTCTAACAACCCCCATTTGCTGAACGCACATAGACGGCTTGCGCTATGATTGGAACTGTCATGAAAGGAAGGCCTCATGAGCAACGCTTTGTTGCCTACTTGGAGGTAAAGATATCCTTAAACTCGAAAAAGGCGTCAAAGTGGGTGGACGTATGGCGATTAGTATGGCTGATGTGGCATATCTTTCATTTATTAGGCTAAACATCCTGTCAAAGTCATCAACAAAGATCAGTGGTATAATTTCCTGGACTTTTCAGACACGATCGCCGAAGACCTTTCAAACTACGATCCAGTCGGTTCTGCTTGTAAGTTGGGACATGGCCTGATTTAAAGAAAAAAAGAACACTAGCGACGGTCGTTGAGCACACTGACCAACTAGATTTTTTTTTACTCATCGACCTTGTTTTCTTAGGGCCCGTTCTCATGGACGAGTATGTCGAATGGCGGAATGAAGAGAATTTGTAAACGTAGGAACTGTTTGTGCGAGAAAACGAGGTTGAGCTGTAAATTCGCAAATAAACGACCATCCCTCTGAGCATATACACATGGTTATGTGTCCTGTATTGTATTGTACATGAGCATGTTTTCGACGTAGCACATGAAAAAATTTGACGCGGAGGTTGTGGCGACAACTGCAAAAATCTTTCAGGCACAAACACAAACTCAGAGCTCAAGTTTGCGCTACGTTCTTTTTTTTTTTTTTTTTTTTTTGTGCAATCATGATTGCCTATACAAGCAATTTGAAAGTGTGCTTTATTTTGTGCACATGTTCTTTTATGTATATTCTCTTTTACAGGGCGATCTGGGAGGAACGCCGGCCAGTTCGAGCTTCGAGAAGCTGGGGCATGGTCACTTATAGTCCTGGGTGGATTTAGCAGGCCTTGGTGGCGGTGACAGTGGCAGACTGGCAGAAAAGAATGTGGTTGTTTCCGTTCGTGGCCTGAACGGTCAACTGGACGGGGATCTAGTTTACGAGCAAAGACACACAGCCAAAAGACAGAGTGATGACACGTTAGAGAAAGTGTAGCATATATAGAATTCACCGTCATCTGCGGTCACAATAGAACGTCAAACGGTGAACGGGAAAAAAAGAGGCACTTACGTTGGCGGGGGCAGTGGACTTGACTGGCACGCAAGCAGTGATGGAAGTCAAGGTGGTGGGGATGGGGCAAGGATGACCCTGGGCAGCCATGAGAGTGCACAAGTCATGGTTGTCGGTGTAGACGATACGTCCAAGGTACTTTCCGACGATGGACAACTTGGCGCCGGCAATAACGGGGGTGCTCAAGACACCGGTTCCAGTGGCGCAGACCTCCTTTCCGACGCACAGAGGGTAGGGGGAGATCGAGAAGGTGTCAATGACAATATCGGTGTTGCCGGTCGCGCAGTTGGTGAAGGGAACCTGGGCGTTGGCGACGGTGGCAACGAAGAGAGCGGCGATGGCAGTGATGAACTTCATTTTGGATTGGGATTGCTTGAGTTGGTTTTGCTTGTGCTGAGGAGAAGGAACTACTGAAGGGTGAGGGAAAAAAAGAAGAATGCGAGCCACGGCGAGACAAGGGCGCCTTTTATACGCGTCAAGAGTAGCTGGTGCCCCTTGCGATGAGCAGGCAGACCCTGTCATGGAAGCCCATGCCCTGGTGCTTTGTAGAGTAGGTATGAGGCATATCGAGTTAGTAATACGTTGGGCAGCTGCAAGGATTTTTGTTGAGCGGATTCTGTGCAAGAGGTAGACTAGAGAACTACAGTACTGTAAAGGATGGAGCCATAGGCCAAAGAGTACTATAGACTAGTCTATGTCGTTCAAAATCTGCGAGATATGTGGAGCAGCGGAATATCTTCCCGTCTTGTCTGTGGAGTACAAACCTATTTCGGCGGCAAAATTTGAATTGACTGAATGAACGACGACAACAGTGGATGGCCGCATGCGACCCGTTGAAGGTATCCTAGAACAATGTAAAGTGAATAGCGACACATTGGTACAAAGCAAAAAAAAACTTTCTCGTATAGTAGAACTGTTGGTACGGCGCCATGCATGACAGGCGCTCTCATTCCCTCTGTCTCTTTCTTGTACCCACAAAGAGGTCTCCGGATTGGCCTATTCCACACTCCCTCTTCTTGTTCAGAAAAGGCCCCGATCGATTTCCCCTCAATTGACTACCGGCAGATACCAACGCCGCACACGCTTTAAACGCGCAAAACACTATTATTTTACATCAACGACGAAACATACAAAAAATGGCCATTGTTGTTGGACGGGTTGTATGAAGAGCACGAAGGAGGAGGCGGAGGTAGGGGGATGGTCTCTCATTCAGCGCAATAATCCCACAATACAAGGCACAAACTGTTGTATTTTAATGCATTGCAGGAATTATCACTATTGTACTTACACAAGAACATCAGGCCATCGAGGTAATGTGTACAAAAACACAGATGTCAGCTTGCGAGATCATGCTCGCGTCGAGGATTGAGGGAAAGGGCAATGACTGAGCCCATCGCATAGTGGCTGCAGGGATATCGATGAAGAAGGAGTGTAACTGAATACTGCCATGAGGCCCGATAGCCCTCCCCTCCTCTGTGCTTTTTGTTTTGTCATGATTTACCCAACTCCACAAATTTGTCGAGGACGAAGTTGGGATGCCCTGTGTGTAGGCCACAGTGCGCCTGACATTCGCCTCAACAAAGCAGCAAAGTCCCTATTGGTGACACCCCTTGACCTAGAAGCAAAGAATGAACTTCTATAACAACTGCGGCGCCAGAAAAGTCTGTTTATTTTCTCCCTGTTCTTTAAAGAAGATCCTGGGGATGTATTGCGCGAGGAGATCACTTTGCACCTACTTGACCTCTATAGTGCATATGATTCAGTCCATGTCATGGTGCACCACCAGTGAATAATATCCCGCACAACTGTTGTACTGCACAATGAGGCACGTTGAGTGCTTCTCCCATCGAGGGCAACTCATTCTGCACAAAGGAGAAACCTTGCTGGACCGTTGAATCGCTAGAAGAGAGTACTGCAGCGCATTGCATTGCATGACTTTCTGAATGTAATCCCAAGAACTGTACACGCTATTCTTGTGCACAAAGTAGTAGATCGCTGAATACCCCGGTCAGTCTCACCCCATTGTCCTTGCCTGTCTGCGCAAGCAGGCAGAGTCTTCCTCACAATAAGGTCGTTATCATACTTTTGACAGTTATTGCAGCACAAAGGCGGAATGGTACTGCCAACAAGCGCTGATCATTTGTTTCTCTCACTCCTTCATGCAACATATAAACATATACACGTAACCAAGAGTGCATAACGAGGAAAAAACGATAGCCTCCTCTTCACATGCCAAGGTCCTGGAGGCCTCGCCCCAAGTGGTTTGAAGAGACAAGAGGCGCGTCGTGGAATAATTGACATCACACGTTGTCCTACCCCCCTCTTTCATTGCTACACTGTTTATCATGACCTCAGAATGCGGGGCGTATGGCAAGTAACGGCCATTATCTGAACCCTGCGCCTTTGCATATATGATATCAGCTGCTGCAAAAACTTGTTACGATGTGCGACTTGAAGCTGTGAATGTTCGCAGTTTCCAATAATGTCTCTCTCACGCTTTCTACTGTTTCGGCTACATGATGTTGTGCTTCTGCTCGTTTCATGGTGCAAGCAAATAATTGTATTGCTGCTGCTTGCAGTAGTATGTTTCTGCTCATAACATAGTGTAGCAAGAGTGAAAGTCGGCAAGAAGCAAACGCAAAGTGATGACGGTAGCCCACAAGTTCGCTGTCCGAGGAAAGACTGGGCTACAGCGCCCACGAAAATGTTTGTTACACAAAAGTTCCATTTCAGCCGGTCGGTCAGGTTGGCTGCGATCATTGTAGGTAAAGTTCGCCGCTGCTCATTTGTAGCCCGTCTTTGCTCTGCGCCCTACCTCTATCTCTCTCTGACCTTGTCCAGCGGCCTGCTGCACTGTAACGCTTATTTTTCAATTGGCTTGTCCATAGATTCATGCTGTTTTGTTCACTTTATAGCAACACATGAAAATATCAAGAGACCACCCGGGTACAACTCCTTCGTATCAGTGCGTTTGGTTATAGAGTATGAAACCGCAGACTACTTCAACCGGAAAGAGATTAGTTTGCCAATGGTAGGTGGACGGAGCAATAGCATCAAATGATGTGTGTTTGCAGTAATCATCCCACTTCGTCGACTTTCTGAACACCAATTCATTGTTTTTCTCAAGGCACGTCCATTCAGCAAGCCATAACTGCTCTCATTTATCACTTAGGGACAGCATGCTGACCGCTTACGACAACGAACGACATAGCGATGTCGGATGGCATGAACAGTATACACATAAAAACAATTGCTGAACGAATGCTAACAGGAGACAGAAAATGCCCCATGGGAAAAAAAATCCCAACCACAATATGTTTCCCGCATTAAGGTGAGCTCTGGCATTGAAAAAAAGCAGTGAACGAGAACCAGAGAGAAACAAAGGAACAGACAAGCAGAACAAATGAGAGCCTAAGTTTGCTTTTTGGAAAGAGAACTGACATGCTCTGTGCGACGCGACGCGTTTATTCTTTTTGTTGCATCCTGTTCTTTTACTTTACACCAAGTGAGTGAATATTTGTGGAGAAAGATTACGTGCATGAGAACTTTAACTCTCTTCAAGCGACCTTCACAAGAAGGAAGAGGGAATATCCATGTATCTCTTTAGTCTATCTATACCATATGTCCTCCGACCTTGTTTTAGACGTGGGCGTCTGACTCTGGAAGCATGTCCGAATACGTAAGTTTCTCACTTCCTGAAAGTTCCTGCAGAAATCACTTTGGGTCCTAAGAGGTGATATATTGAAGAACACAAAGTTGAGGCGCGAGCTGGGCGAGGGCTTGGAGACAGACGTAGATGGGAGCTATTTCAGTGGGCCTAGGGCACTGCCTAGACATAGGTGTTTGGCAATACGCAAGTAGTCATTCATAAGGCAACCCCTCAGTTCTTCGACTCATAAGACGGACAAAAGTTGCGAAAACACGAATCACAAGGTGATACAGGTCCTTTTCTACCACATGGATTATCATTCTGTCACTTCGCAGTTCTACATCCTCTTTTTTTTTTAGGTTGTCGGATCGCCATCCGCGGGAGAATGGCCCAGACTTCATGCTGCCTCGGATGACGAGCCAGCACTCACAGTTGACCACTGATTATCGCATGTAGAAGAACGCAAGAACAGTGCCAAAAAAAAAAAGGAAGTGAGCTGGTCATCTAAAAACGTGAGTTCTGTGTTTATATT
>QZWS01000042.1:0-35164 GCA_004114245.1 Zoopage sp. CT-All
ACGCCTCGATCGCGACATTGGCACGTTCAAGGGTGGTGTCCATGTCCCAGCCGCAAGCGCGAATAAAAGAAACTTTGTCAAGGTGTCTTGGCCACTTCATTCTTCCCTTCAGTCTTCATTCCTTCCTCAATCCTCTATTTCGATAATGAGCAATCATGATCTAAACCAGCAGTTTGGTAAGTCTCTTGGAAAGAGTTCTCTATCTACGTGCAACAGTCCTGGCTTTCCTCAACCAGAACATTGAACGATTGCAACACATTCTCGACAACTGGGCCATTGTTCCTCAGCTAATTGGTGTTGACTGCGGCGAAGTACTGGCCCATTTGAGCATGAATTGCTGCTCAGGACTCTCTGCTTTGCCTTCTTCTGCTGCAATCTTTCAAGGCACTCATCGCATCAACTATTGCACAAGTGCTGACCCTATCATTCATCGTTCTCCGCGACTCTTCTTTGCGTGATAGCTAAAATGGGCGTTAATGATGCCCGTAGTAACAACAGTCGTCCTACTCCTGGACGATCAACCTACGTCCCGCCACACTTGAGAAATCAGGCTCCAGTCGCTCCTCAAGCTCAGCGTAAACCCACTGACAGGTACATGGACACATCCGCTCTCTGTTAAATTTTCCTCCTTATCTCTTGGCCATATTAAACTCAGTTCCGTCCTGTGCGCTAAGACTAAGCTTGATGATGCTAACAATTTCACTGGTTTCTAAAATTCCCGCAACCTTGATCTTAGCTGGGACGCACCCATCCGATCAAACAGTCGTCAGTCCAGCGGCTGGGGTGGCGCCTCAGAAAGCGGATACAACCGAGGTTGGGGCAACGATCACTCGAACCCACGCCAGTCCTCGGGCGGCAACTGGAACGAGCGGGCTTCTTCAGGAGGGTATGGAGGCCGTCGCAGCGATGGTCCTCCTTCCGGCTACACACGCCTCGATCGCGACATTGGCACGTTCAAGGGTGGTGTCCATGTCCCAGCCGCACGCAACTCTCGCTTGGAGCGCGAGCTCTATGGATCAGAGGACAAGGAGCGCTTAAGCACCGGCATCAACTTTGAAAAGTACGACGACATCCCGGTCGAAGCCTCTGGAAGCAACGTGCCGGAGCCAGTGTTGACCTTCACCAGCCCCCCTCTGGATGCCCTCCTGCTCGAAAATATTGAGCTCGCAAAGTATACTCAGCCGACACCTGTCCAAAAGTATTCAATCCCGATCGTTGGATCAGACCGCGACCTCATGGCCTGTGCGCAGACTGGTTCCGGAAAGACAGGCGGTTTCCTTTTTCCGATCCTCTCTGAACTTTTCAAGCGTGGACCGAGTGCTATCATTGAGCAGCAAGGCATGGGCCGCTCTCGTAAGGCCTTCCCCTCGACACTGATCCTGGCCCCTACGCGTGAACTGGCGTCTCAAATTTGGGAAGAGTCCCGCAAGTTTGCATATCGCTCCTGGGTCCGCTCATGCGTCGTTTACGGCGGTGCTGATATCGGTCAGCAACTTCGCCAGATCGATAGAGGTTGCGACATGCTGACTGCCACACCAGGACGCCTTGTGGACCTGATCGAGCGTGGTCGTGTCTCATTGTCCAACGTGCAGTACTTGGTCCTGGACGAGGCCGATCGTATGCTGGACATGGGTTTCGAGCCCCAGATTCGACGACTGGTTGAAAAAGAGGATATGCCCGGAGTGAACGAACGCCACACGCTCATGTTCTCTGCGACTTTTCCTCGGGACATTCAGCACCTTGCGCGCGACTTTTTGCGCGACTACGTTTTCCTTTCAGTCGGCCGTGTCGGCTCCACCTCTGAAAACATCACGCAAAAAATTGAGTATGTCGAGGACGAGGACAAGCGATCGGTTCTGCTCGACATACTCCATGCGCAACCTAAAGGCGACCTGGGTCTCACTTTGATTTTTGTTGAAACCAAGCGCATGGCCGATTCTTTGTCTGATTTCCTGTTGGGTCAAAACTTCCCCGCCACTTCCATCCATGGCGATCGCACTCAGCACGAGCGCGAGCGTGCCTTGGACATGTTCCGATCAGGACGCTGCCCCATCATGGTCGCCACTGCTGTTGCTGCCCGTGGGTTAGATATTCCAAATGTGACTCATGTCGTCAGCTTTGATTTACCCACGGACATTGACGACTATGTGCACAGAATTGGTCGTACTGGTCGTGCTGGAAACACCGGTATCGCAACAGCTTTCTTGAACCGCGGAAACAAGGGGGTCGTTCGCGATCTCATTGATTTGTTGAAGGAGGCCCATCAGGATGTTCCTGGGTGGTTGGAGACCTTAGCCAGAGAGTCCTCTTACAACACCGGTGGACGCGGTCGAGGCCGTGGCCGTGGACGTGGAGGCGCGGTGGGAGGCCGAGACTATCGCAAGTACGGTGGTGGCTCGTCCCATGACAGCTACGGCGGCGGCGGTGGCTACGGTGGTGGCAACTCTGGAGGTTATGGTGGCGGCGGTGGATACCACGGCGGTGGAGGTGGTTATGGAGGCGGCTATGGAGGCGGCTATGGCGGTGGCGGCGGAAACTACAACAAGGACAGCTGGTTCTAAGACCCCTTCCACCCATCCTACGTGCAGCTACCAGTATCTGGCATGTGCGCTCTGCAACTTTGCTCAAACTCTCTCTGTTTTTTCTTGATCGTTGTTTTTTCTTCTTCAGAACGACGCTTACTCTCTATACCCCAATCGCGCCTTCGTTCAGTATGCTTGTCACTCTTCTTTTTCGGGGTCTTGATCGGTCGTTCTTTTCCAAAGACTTTTTTTGTTGGTATCTCTCCACTCGCTTAAATCTGCTTCTTACTCTCCTTTTTACTCGCGGTGTATACTACTTTTGTCTTCAATCTCCCTCATTCCTATTTGTATACTAAACTGCTTTCATGGACGAAGGTGGATGAATGTCCTCTGAAGGAGGAACGGGAGAAAAAAAAGCGCCAATTCATCTCCATAGACAAAAATGATATACACATATTCATGCTATCAACCGCGAAAAGAAGTAATAAAAAAACTTTTGCCGAGATACGCTCTTGCAATTGTGCCTATACATCTAGGCCTTGTTCACCTTGGCCCATTGCGCCTGTGCGCCCATGATGGAGGTGACGGTTCTAATCACAGCCAACGCGTGCAAAGTTTTCGTTTAGAAGAGCAACACATTGAGGAAACTGGTGCACCATACGCCGATCCATGCCGAGGAGGTGACACTTACCCGATCAGTCCGACAGCGCCATCGTCAAGACTCAAGTATCCGAGTCCAGTGGAAGGAATGAGAAGATCCAGACCGTCCTGCACCAGCTGCTTGGTCACGGAATGTTGCTCCCTGACAAGTCGTTTGAGGCACAAAGTAACGAAGATTCATAACGTCAGTCAAATTCAATCTTCTGACACCTTATCGAACACGACGCGACACAATACAACACAACTACTATCCTTAATCATTGAGGAAAACGTTGAAGTTACTAACCTTTCCAGTGACTTGAGCTCAGTTCGCGCATATGACTTTTCGGATTCGCCATGGTGCTTGATTCCACGCCCAGCAGATGCGCGTCGGATCTGGATCTGGCGCGTCTTGTACAGTCCTGAGAGGAAGCTGAAGGTGATTCCGGCCAACCAAAACTTGTTGGCAAGCTCCGTGTATCTCTTAATGTTCTTGAACTTGAACGCGCCAGCGCCATCCAACTACAAAAATAGGAGGAAAGAGTTAAAGAGATAGGTCAATTGCTTTCCTTTATCCGAACGTTGACGGCAGCCTTCTCTATTCTCAGAATGTTATAACGTAGGATCATTTACAAAGATCAAGGCGTCATAGGACAGATATCCGGCATAGGAAAGCTGCTTGCCAACAGCGCAGAATCGAAGGAATTCATCCTTGACACCTGTAGCCACTACAGCCTGCTCAACGTGCTCAATGGGTTTACCTAAGGAGAAAGCAGCCGATCTTTTAGTATTGTTCTGAGAAAGCAATGACGATTGGTTACATGAAAAAATATACGATGTGCAAGTCGAGTACTTACCGAATCGCATGACTGTGTAGTGGCCATCCGCCGAACAGAAGAGTGTGAGAAAAAAAAAAGTACAACAGATATATGACGAGGGCTGAGTTAGTGAACGAAGTATATACAATGAATTACTCGACCGAGAGAACAAAGGCTACATGTCCTGGTTACGTTTGCGAGACAAGGCTAGAGTTTTCTTGAGGTTGTTGAAGCGGAGCACGGTCTCCTTGCTGTAGCCTTGCTGGAGGAGGTACCATGCGAGGAAGCGAGAAAAATATTGCACGGCTCTGTACAGCTTATCACGACCCACGGTCGTGGCCGTGAACTTGAGCCAGGGTTGGACATTGATAACGGCTGACATTCTTTTTTGTTTTTATGCAGATTATAATGAGGGATGTAGTTTGAGAAACGTTGAGAAGAGATTGAATGAGGCGAGCCGAAGGGTTGGGAATGGTGGGATGCAAGAACTAACTTTGAAGTGTGCTTTTTTTCTCCCCGGGAAATAAGGTTCACGTGTGACAGGCCGAACTCTGGAGGGAACCGTGCGCATCTCGCTTTTTTATTTCATGACATTCTTGCTCTTCCTCTTGATGAACATATCCAACTTCGTAAGCAAACTCTTTCCTAGTTTAACATCCATTCTCGAAGCGCAAAACTGTCGCAACTTCTCCAAGCTTCCGACGTCCTGGCACAGAGGTCCTTGCCGCATTGTCCAGGTCATCAGCAATTGCACAAGGCTTACACAAGAGAGCCGAAGCGAATCCTGTCCTTGGCCACTTATCATATCCTTACGACCCGATGAGCTCAAGAAAGTTTCTAGATCTCCAGAGGAACAGTAGAGCTTCGCAAGGGCTTGGCAGGATGCAGAGGAGGAAGAGGTCGATGTCAACAAGACTACTTGTTCCCACAGGGTATCGAGGGCGGCGTTGAAGCGAACCCAGAGACGCGAGGGCAGCGGGGTCGGAACATTCGCATAGCTCAGGATGGTTTTCACAGTATCAAGATGCACCTCCGTCAGGAACAAAACGGGGACCTTGCCTAGTTCGTTGTCCTCGCCAGCAGCAACATCTGCCTGCCCTCTCGTGGGCTCAAAGACAACGCTGCAACACAAAACAGCAGGTCGTCAGCGCATGGCTCGGCGAGGGTTGTGCGATGTTGGGAGATGAAAAGACAAGAGATAAGAGGCGCTCACCTTAGGAAATGAATCACCCCTACAGAAGATTGCTCTTTCAAGACGTTCTGCACGAGTTCCGAGGTCACTTTAGAGAACCGTGCATGGTCCCAGAGTAGCGGCAGTAACACTGCATCCGTAATTGCGCGCCCATGGTGCTTTCCTGCGTGTACGATTGAGTGTAGGAACAGTCGTGATGGCTTCGACTGGACAAGTAAAGCCTGCAAAGATACAACATCGACATTAGATAGAGCGTCCTGCTTAAAGAGGTCCATACAAATCATGAGAGTCCTTTGTCCTTACCTTTTGGTAAAACAAGATTCGAAATAGAAAGACACTGGCTGGGTACGATAGCTGTGACCCTGGCTTAGTGTCATCTGCATCTGCGGACAACCCCTCATGTTGCTCAGTCTGATACCCATCAAAAATCTCGCTGCAAAGTCGATCCAATGCTCCATCTTCAAGGTTGTGTAGTCCAACTTCAGAAACCGCCTTGTCAACCTGGAATCAACGGAAATGGAGAAGAGAGGATTACAAGGAGACCGCATCCAGTGAGTGAGCATCATCAGGCGAGAGTGTTTTGCTTGTGCAAGGTCCTAGCATAGCTCTCTTACCTGCTCCCTCGTCTTTTCTGCAGGAGATCGCGACAAGTCCACCAGCACTCGAAGTTCATCCCATAACAAAACTGAACACTGGGATGTCGAGACTTGCGACAAGATTTCTTCCTGATTTGCAATATGTCCAGCATTCGTGCTAACATCCCCATTTCCGTCTGTAAGGGCGTCCTCAGTTTCGGCAGTCGGTTCCCATAGCGCAGCGGCCAAATCCGATGGCCTCATCCCTGCAGGTTGCAGCATCTCTAGTTTGGTCCGCAGTGACGACACTGCCAACTCGAGTTCAATTATGTCCTGTTGATTATCGTTATTGTCGGGTAGTCGATGGTTGAACCCCTTGGTGGAGGCTAGACTTTTTCGTTGCTGATGGTGCGCGTCAACTGTGTGGGCGTCAGTGGCATCGGTGACGAGGACTTCTCTTTGAGGCTCGGATAGCGCATTCGTAGGCATGTTCTTGGACGCTCGTTTCCTGCGCTTCATTAGCCTGACTGCTTCCGCCGAGATGGTGAGAGGTCTTGTCTCTTGTTCAGGTGTCGTGGCTGGGATAAGGTCCGCCAGTTCAGGTTTCGGCGGAAAGAGCCACACCTGTGTACAACGATGTACTGAATTTGTTGGGTTAGACATGCATCCTGAAGGTATTATGAAACTGCTGTCAACGCGCGGATCATTACATTGTGTTCTCGTGTTCAGCTCCTCTTCGACGTCAAAATTCGACATGCGTCGCGGTATGGGTGTTATCCCTGATAACGAAGCGGCATAATTCTTGGTATCCATTTCCTGACCAGATGCGCGCTTAATGCTCTGTCTGTCGTGGTCTTGTAGCATCTGCCTCCACGAGGTGACCATATCCTTGTGCCTTTGTGTGGGGTCCTTCCAGTGGTACCCCGCCATATTTGAGGAGGTCAAGAGCAAAGTCGAATCTTGAATCTCATTAGAAGTACAACTGAGCTGTAAGACCGCTCTATGAGGAATTGAGGATTTCGCTGAGTCCCTGTTCATCCACGTCCGGCGATCGTCGAGGTCAATGCAGTGTGCCTGGGGTTGCTGAGGTTTGAATGAATACAGCTTTAGTTTTTAAGCACGTTGATCACGTGCGTCCCGATTTTCCTTGCAGTTAAAATGATCAGCGGAGTGCACTGTGTAGACCTTCTCTTTCCACGATTTTTCTAATTGTGAGTTTGATGGCGGGACGATGCTGCAGAGGACGCATCCATCGATCGAGCAACCACACATACCCATCCATCCAGCCATGCCGTCAGCGTTACCCATCGACATCGTAACAACCAGTGGATCACCATCGACAACCGACTCTGCACTATGGCTCAGGAAGAATTACTCAGATCTCACTCGGCATCCAGATCTCTTGCCTAGTGGCAAAAGTTCATGGCTTCAAAGGACAGGGAAGGATGTGGAGTGGATCACGGCAGAGGCAACGGCCACCTCCAAACAGTGCAGCACAGAAGAATATAAGGACACTATCTCACAACTGAATCATCAGATGGGAGTGTTGCATCACTATGGAGTCCAAGAGATCAGCTTCAGTTCACAACACACACTTGACAGCATAGCCTCAGTTCAAGGTCAAGGAAATCGTCTTGGCATTGTGGAAGTGGATGCAACATCGGTCGAACAATGGTTTATCACAGAAGTCCCCAGGAGCACAGGATGTCATGATCTCACACCTCTCGATCTCATGGAGGAACTCTGCTCAACCATCATCCAGCGACCCGTTTTTTTTACAACGGACTAATATTTTCCATGTGCTCCTTCGTAGTAAAATGGGTCGTGTCATTCGTGCTCAGCGTAAGGGTCCCGGAGGAATCTTCAAGTCGCACACTCGTCTGCGCAAGGGCGCCGCCAAGTTGCGTTCCCTTGATTTCGCCGAGCGTACCGGTTACATTCGTGGAATCGTCAAGGAGGTTATCCACGACCCCGGTCGTGGCGCCCCCCTCGCCAAGGTCCAGTTCCGTGATCCCTACAGGTAATAAGGACATCCATGGAGGAGCCGTTTATATTTAAGGAGATACTCACCATCGTCGACAGCAGCGGCACCAGCAGACCTCTGAGTTTGCTGTTCAGGAGCACAGAAGAACTGAAGGGTAGTCGACTTTGCTCTGGAATTCGTCTACTTATTCAGCAACAAAATCGAGGAACGGCAGCGCTGAAGACAATCGCATATATCCAGGAGAGGGATTTGCCTAGTTGCTTCTCTAAACGACATGTTGCAGACGAACGACTGTGCCAGAACTGGAAGGGTTGAACAACAACGGAACTGTACATGGATCGAGTGAAATTTTGAGCCCTGTATATTAATCATCGCTCGCACTTTCTTGCGTCCATTAGATACAAGATGCGCACTGAGACCTTCATTGCCACTGGTGAGTGCTTAGTTGCCACAGTACCCTTGCAATATATCTGAATTACTGCAGCACAATCACTGAACGGTCGCTAACAGTGCTTTCTCCTTGTTCCTTTTCTCTCTATCATCTGTAGAGGGTACCTACACCGGTCAGTTCATCTACTGCGGTAAGAAGGCTGCCTTGAACATCGGAAACGTTCTTCCTTTGGGCTCCATGCCCGAGGGTACCGTTGTCTGCAACGTTGAGGAGACCGTCGGTGATCGTGGTGCTCTCGCCCGTACCTCCGGAGGTTACGCCACCGTCATTGGCCACAACACCGATGATGGCAAGACCCGCATCAAGCTCCCCTCCGGTGCCAAGAAGGTCGTCTTCTCGACCGCTCGTGCCACCGTTGGTATCGTTGCTGGAGGTGGTCGTATTGACAAGCCCCTGTTGAAGGCCGGTCGTGCTTACCACAAGTACCGCGTCAAGCGCAACTCTTGGCCCAAGACTCGTGGTGTTGCTATGAACCCCGTCGACCATCCCCACGGAGGAGGAAACCACCAGCACATTGGTCACGCCTCGACCATCGCTCGCGATGCCGTCCCCGGTCAGAAGTCGGGTCTCATTGCTGCCCGCCGTACCGGTTTGCTTCGCGGTTCCAAGAAGCTCAAGGAGTAAAGCAGCAACCGCAATTGCTTTTATTAAAATTCTTTCATGTACCTTTGGGAAACAAATCATCGCATCAAGGGATGGGGTCTAGGCATTTTTGTTTATTGCATTAGTTTTTTATACTGAGCAAACGCTTAGAGTTCGCCTTTACTGCTGACGACTGCTCTGACGAGAATGCGTTAAGGCGCCAGCTCGAGGAACGTTCAGGTTTATGGCTTGCAGGGCCTCCATACTGAGCTCCGAATACAGGTGTGACATTGGACGATCAGGTCGATCAGGGCGCGTCCTGCGCATACCGGAGCGTAGGCCACGGATCGCATCGTCCAAGTGCCCGTCTCTAATTGCTGCGAGAGAGACTCCTCCGGCAACGCGATTCTAATAGAATGGGACGAGGGGAAAAAAGCGGTTCGCGGTCTTAGGAACGGGCGCCATGTGTAAAGATTGACCAAGATATGTTGTGAGGCAAAATCGTCTTTGTTTACCTTGGTACTCGCCATTTGTTGGCTCTTATTCAGTCTCTTAGCCATTGCCTCATTCTCGAGCTGCGACTTCTGAAGCATGGTCGAGAACGAGACTAGCATTCCGAAAAAGTCTTCGGGCTTGGTGGCGCTTGGGTCCTCGCCATAGAAGAGGAGCAGCTTCCTCAGGTCCAGCTCAAGACCTTGTCCTACCTGGGCGATCTTTTGGATTCCTTCCTCGTTGGCTTCCGTGAATTTCTGTTTGCAAGAATTTGTAATAGAACACAGCATCGTTAAAATCTGGCACAAGGTATGAAAGGAAATATCCTTCCTTTACACGACCATTCCAGCACGAGAACTGGGTGACTCAAAAGGCCCCGCATACCTCCATCACTTCAATGAACTTGTCGTTCGGTGGAGATATTCTCATCTTGCGGAGAACGCGAATCTCCTCTCGAATCTGGTTCATGCCCGCGACCAAACTATTGACCGAGTTCATCAATGTTTGGACTGAGATGCGGGCTGCTGCTTCCAAGTGAGGAACCTCCTCTAGGAAACACATAAGACTGGGATCCTTGGCCTGGATGGCTTTGGCCAGGTAATGAAGCAGTGTGCTCGCTCCAGGCTTCGCGCTGTCAGCACCCTTCGTGTCGCGAATCTGTAAGGAAACAAGATCATTAAGGCGAGAGTGTTAATTAACAAACGATGCATTGTTAACGGACGGTTTTTTATCCCACGAGGGAAGAAGTACTAGCTCATCTTGTACCTTTAGCAGAGCGTCCAGTTGGAAACCATAAGCATTTCCGCGGAAGCTGGTTGCATTCAGATGGTTGCCGATCAACAGCACCGTCTAAAGAGCGCATACGCCAATCCAACTGGTTAGTATTCCTTCTTTTCCGGCTTGCTTTGCGAAGGTTTTGTGCATACCCGGGCGTGTACCTTCAAAAGACTCTTAAGTCGCTTTGATCCTTGCAGCTCCTCGATCGTGAGCCGGAGTACATCCATTTCCTAATGAAGATGACATTGTGTTAATATAGCGCGTTCTGGACGTTATGAGTCTTGCAACTTTAGAATCTGATCACGAAGTTATCCCTTACCGGCTTGAGCTCGCCAACTTCAATCTCGAGTCTGCGTCTAAAGATCATGCCAGAAACGCGTTCCGAGAGTCGGGGAATGTCCATGATCTATAAAAAAAAATTGCACAGCGAAAGAATGTTATGGTCAGAATCGCACATTGAAGTCACCGTTACGCATATATCCAAGCTTGAACATATAAGACGTGCATACCTCTCGATAAAACTTTTCTGCGTTTCCGAGACTCTCAAAGTCACCATCGTACTCCTTGATGAGCTCAATCTACTCCAGCAACGAACAAAATATAGATTCTGTTCAGCAAAAATGTGCTGTGTCATTGCTCACCGCATGATTGCGTGCACTCGATCCGTACCTCGTCACTAGTGGGAACGTATTGTTTGATAGCCTTGAGGTTTTCAATGCTCAGCTTGTCATCCAAGATCTCCATCAGCGCCACGCGGATGTCAGGATACGACACTTTGATTCTGGACAACATGATGGCTGAAAAGATGGGAAGGAGAGCAGAACAGATGTCAGCGCGCGGTGGAGAGCACGAACGACACGAAAGTGACACGTAAGAGACACGAAAGAAACACGAAAGAAACACGAAAGAAACACGAAACAAAAATGCTTGCTTTCGTACCGATATTATTGGCCCGGTTGACGCTGAACAGACTGACGGCCTTCTTCTTGTCTGCGTTCACCGCAGCAGCTATTTTGTTCGTAGTAATCAGTTAGGCATAAAGATCTTGGCAATGGCTTGCCCTGTCGACATTTCGGACATTACCTGCTGCGGCTGGCTGATTTTTGCAGAACAACTGGTCAATTTCTTCAAAGTCCAGCTCGACTGTGCTGAGATCCGAAGAGGGGTCGCAGATGTCTTTCCACACCGTTTGTGTGATAGTCCCGGTCGGTAACTTGTTCCAAAAGAGTTGCTATCACGGTCCAGAAAAAAAAAACAAAAAAAAAAAAAACGTTGTTAGCAGAAAGCTCGCTTTTTGCACCCACTGTTTTATGAGCAAAGGCTCGTAGCACCCACCTTCATAGGACGAGTGGGTTTGACTGACTGTGGGATCGCCATTCCCAGCGGTCTCAATGGATTGGCTGTTCGGTTTCCTGCCAAGAATACCGGTAGGGTAGGAATGGCGCCCTCCAGCGCTGCTGCGCCATGGACTTGAGGTCCTGCTGGTGGAGGTGGAGGCGGAGGTGGGGGCGGTAGTCCTGTTAAGGGTGCTTTAGAAATCTTGCTTTCCACCACGGGAGGAGGAGGAGGGGGTGAAGGGCCGGAAGAAGCCACTGGCGCGGCAGTTTCAGGTGCTGGAGTGACAGCGCTTGATGTTTTTGGTGCTGGCAATGTTGCAGATCGCTTGATAATACAAATCTGAGGAACAATTTGCGTTGATTCAGTCGAAACAACGCCCGGAGTAAAGGATGGGGGTGGTGGTGGAGGGGGCGGTGGTGGTGCACCACCCACTGGTGGGTCTGCTGCAATAGGCACTGGCGCATCATTTGGCTGAGGATCCGACATTGGAGGAGGGGGTGGTGGTGGTGCAGATGTGTTGACTTGCATAGTCTCTGTCTCTACTGTCACAGGAACGGAAGGCGCTGCAGGCTGCGATGGCGGTGGTGGCGGTGGTGGCGGGAGCTGGGACGATGAAGCAGGTGCCGCGCCATTTGCTGCGGCGGCATACAGCAGGTGCTTGGGACCAGGAGGGGGTGGAGGTGGAGGCAAGGCGGGACGTCTAGTACCGCCTGCTGTGCCTAGGATTCTTCTCCCTTGCTTAGGAGATGTCAGTGGCGAGAACATCCCTCCAACAGGCCGCTGTTGCTGCCCTGGGCTGATGACACCCAGGCTCTGGATGTTGGAGTCCGATGTCGAGGGCTGCATATCTCCCTCCTCTTGCTCCTCATCGACCTCCTCTGCTTGCCAGCCCTTGGCGGAGAGAGCCCTAATCTGTAATCTAAGGGCGCTTCGAGAGTTGGAGCGCTCCACTCTACCTCCTGCGGCTCCGCCGTTGGTCGCGTCTTGCGGCCCAGAGGTGAGATTTGGTTGCGACACACCATCCTTGTCGTCGGACAGCTTAGCGGCCTCCAAAAGGAATAGGGTCTCCTTGAGTCCCTTGATCGTTCTCTCTCGGTCAGAGACAAGTGCCTGGAGCTCATTCAACTAAATGTCCAAAACTTTCGGCGATAAGTACATGATCCAATTGTTGCCAAGTGGAAGAAATATTTCAGGGCATACCTTCAACATGACATCCTTGAGACTTCCGCGGAGTGAAAGTACCTCTTCTGTGGGTGTTAGACCAACAGAGCTCTCCTTTCGAAGTCTCTCCAGCTCATCTTTGAGCTCAATGATCTCCTCGTCCTTTCGAGCGAGAGCTTCAAAGGTCTTGGATAGCTGAAGGGAGCCTTCCGTCTGGCTTGGCTGGTTCGTATGGTCATCCTCTGTGACAGCGGGAAGTCGCTCGCCCATGGCGCTCTCGTAGCGCGTGCAAACGATCTGGAGTGCGCGTTTGAGATACGCGATCTCTTTCTGACAGCTATCTGCCCGGCTGGTAGCCTCGGCAGTCTGCTTGTGTAAAGGGTGACAGTTTTTCACGAGAAATTAAACACGAACGCAGAGTTAGCCGTCAAGAGTAAAAACGGACACCCTAAACAGTTTTTCATAATCTCCAGGAGTTCCATAATTCGAAGGCCGGGTGTGAATGGCTTGTTTACCTTGCTCTTTTGCAATTGAACCTCAGTCACCATTGCATTCCAGCGCGTGTTGTCGATTTCCTTGATCCTCTCGGACTTGCGAGGTTCGTCATCCTAATATTCAGCATAGGCTGCAGGTCAGTAGCGATCATCACCCGTGAGGCGTCTGGAGCTGAAAGCCCAAAAAGTCGACTTGACACACGACACTCACAGTGACGAGCTCGGCCTTGTCCTTGTACTTTTTCTCCATCCTTTCGATGGTCTCCCGGAGCTGAACAACCTCCTTTTCCTTTTGAACCAATCTCTGAACCACTCCCGCATGATTCTAAGACGCAAGCAAGCGAAACATCAACAAACAATGGCATGGATATGAGGAGTTTGGCTGCACGAGGTAGACGCCTGGGATGGAAAATTATACACAAGAAATAACTCTGCAACGTACAAAAAAAACAGAAAAGAATGGAACAACAGAATGCAACATGTACCTCGCGCTTGCCGAATGAGGCTGGCAGCTCGCTCTCGGACCCATCTCGCATATCCCTACCACCTGCAAACTTTGCGTGTTGCAGCTGTAATTGGCGCAGTTGGGCCTTGGCATCTTCAGCTTCCTGTCTAGCAACAGCCAGTTCCTTTTGCGACTTTTCAGCATCCTCGCGCATGTCCTCGATGTCTCGCTTTAGACCCTCAATCTCAAAGTCGATAAAGCTGTGTCTACGACTAGAGCCCAGTGATGCAGAGGACATGGATGCTGACGACGACGAGCCGAGGCCAGAGTCCGCCAGTGAGAGAATGAGATTGCGCTTTCCCACAATGTGCTGGATTCCCTGCAGAAAGTCGTCCTGGCAGCCAGCCCAATCCTTTTCGAGATCTCGCATCTGGAATACGCGCTCGCCAAACTTTTCGACGATGGTCCACAGATCCTCTTTGAATTGACTAGAAAGATAATCCATGTTAAACATCGTAATTGTTGGCAAGAATCCGGTTTCAAAGGGCTTAACAACACTGGCGTACTTACGGGCTCTGTCTTGCAATGGTGTCGGCCACCTCTTGATCGTCATCCTCCTCTGCCTCCTCCTGAGGTAGCGAAGACACCGCGGCATTGGCGTACTGCTGCAGTGTTTGAATGATGCGTGGATACAATTCATCGTCAACAGGGCCCAGATTAGCAAGAGTGTTGACCAGCTCCGAATTCTGACCGTCTTGAGAAGCCTTAATCCGTTCCGTCTCAAAAACGCGCTCCTGGAGGTCCACCCAATCCTCGTGCCTCTCGTCCTCGTAGACATTGATCTGAATCAAGAGCGATTCCGGAGGCGACTGCATTTTGAGTGTTTGGAAGACATCCTCCAGTCCGCGTCGGCGCAATTCATTCCTCAGAGAGATACGGTCATCCAACGCTGCTGGAGAGTTGGCGAGTGCGTTCATCAGACTGAGGCAGGCAGTCCTGTACTCCCATTCGAAGCCATCCTCGCTTCCTCCCTCTGCATCGCTTGACACGGGTGCTGCCAGTGTTTGTACAAGGTATTCGAAGCGAAAGCGTTCTTCATGAGCAACTCTGAAGTCCGAGAGTGCCATCAGCACCAGGCGGTGGGACTCTGGTGCCATGACACAGAGGGCAGCCAGCACCTCTGCAACTTTGGTGCGCAGTTTCCTATTCGTGGTGTATAGGCAGTAGGAGATGTGTGCCACTAAGGAAGGCGATCGGAGGACTTGGGTGAAGCCGGGCTACAAAGAAGAAAGGGGACAAGCAAACACCATCGGCTCTTTCAGTCAGTGTTCTTGCTGACACCGATATAATAAGATGTTAGGAAGGACGCCGAGAAAAGAATGATGTTGTCTGATACCTCTGTATTCATAAGAACTCGAAGACACTGCACACATTCAGACTGTAAGGTCTCATCGAGATCGTTCGCCTTTCCACCACGTTGCTTGATCGCTGTCTTGTCCAGGACGTTCTCAAGAGCCCTGAAGCCCCTGCTGTCCAAAAACTGCCGAATCCACGACAGTTTTGCGGTGGCGAGCGCGATACGAAGGCTCAAAAGATGTTTGGCGAGCGTTTTTTGATTTGTTGATCTAGTCATAACGAAATCCTCAATTGCGTTAATTACATGCTTAGAAAGGTCAAAGGACGAGGCACTTATCTGTGCTATATAGAATCGGACGTACTTGCTCAAGAGCTGGTCAATATAGAACTGCGGTGAGTCATCCAGTGGCTCGTCAATCGACTCTGCATCTGGTTGGGGGGTGGAACCAAACCAGCTCGACCAGAGCGATCCTGCCGCGGCCATAGTTGGGGACATTGGACGGTCCGCTCCAGTAAGTTTGGGCGATCCGGGAGCGCCATCTTCTGCCGCGGTTCCATCATAGGATCCTGCCAGACTAGACCAAGAGGAGTAACGCGAATGCCTGTTCGCGGCAGGAGCAGAGTTATCAGGTTCGATGAAGGACACGCGGGAAGATATCGAACCAATGAATCTGTTCCGATTGTTTGCGGTCCTGCCGTTCGTTCCTCCTACATGACCTCCGGTTTGGGCAGCATAAGGATCTGGTGAGGCCACTCTCTCCTTTTGCTGCTGCATTTGCTGGTTCTGCAATATCAATGCCGCCTTCTTTTCGCGTGAGAACTGCATCATGCTCTCGCGTACATTATCTTTAATGTTGAGGTCGTTCTAGAGTGCGCGGAATATGTTAGCAGGCGGCGAAACCTCAAAATTACTCGTCAGCCACGCGCTCTGATGACTTACCAAGAGCGCGACGAATGCTTCGCTAAGCTCCTCGTCAGTCATATCACTCACTTCTGACGAGGTGCTACTGGGCATTTCGAATCCTCCTGGTTTGGATATGATGCTGGAAATGCTATTCTGTCCTACGATAGAATATCTCTTCCTTTCTTGATTCTTCTTTTCCCTCTTTTCCTGAGGAGCAAGCCATCCAGTCAAGGCAGAAGGGTCAAAGAGCGAGCTCAGTCTGGACCCTGCAATCATACTCTGTCGCTGCCTCTGCGTATTTCTTGCGAGAGTGTCTGTCGAGCTGTCATGATCTCCCCCAGTACCGAACGATGGATGGTGGATCGAGGTGGAAGCGAGCGGGATGGGGGCAGAGATCTCCCGTGTCGCAGCTGGTTGTGAGGGTGTAGCAGAGCTGCCGAAAAGGCCGTAAACGGCCATCGACAAGGGTCGGGCTCCTGTCCAGCCAGAGATTCGCGAGGTCACAGACTCGACCTTGGAAATCCAAGAGTCGGGCACCGTGAGAAGGAAATGGTAGTCAGTGATCTGCTGGCTAATGAGCAGCTCTCTATTTTCCTTCAGCAACTCAAACGGACTTTCATCGTCAGCCAGCTGTTTCTCTTCTGCGGAGTGTGCAAAAAAGGGGGTAGAAAGTGCTTGCTATGGTTAATACAATTCTCATTTCTTCTTCGTGCAGTCGCTCGAGAAGGGTTGCGCACATGACCCCCCTTCTGGTCAAGTTGGCTAATGACCACCTTACGTCCGTATCAACAAGCATCCATGACACTAGCACGCTCTCACAAACAATACTGAACATGGAGTCATATTACCTTCAGTGCCCTCTTCGTTCACCTTGATCTGCGAAAAGATATAATCGGATGGCCTTGCAGCAGTTCCGCCTGTCGACGACTCCTCCAAAGCCTGCAAACCCATCTCCTGTGTTATGATGTCAACCACTTGGCGCGCTTTCATTGTGGGCAGCACATGAATCTGGCGATAGTGTGATTCTGGGACAGTGGGCACATGGCGAAAAAGCACCGGCAAGGTGTATTGAAGGTTGACGAGTTTGAACACGGTAGCGTCTGGATTCTTTAGCAGCTCTTGATGTCGTCCCTGGATCTCCTTGAGCGGCGTCTCTGGAGCCAAAACACCTACATAATATATCGTTGGCCATAGATGAAGGCATGCCCCGTCAGTTCTCGCCTTCGAGACAATATCCTTGTAGTCCTTTGGCTGCTTTTCAAGTGCCTTATAGATCAGCAACTCACCTTGATCCAATGCGTACAGCTCGTGATATGTTAACGTTGCTACTCACGCGAGAACCAAGAAAAAACCGTGTTGGGAACCGTGTGAACAGCGTTATAGCGTACCTGAAAGATCAAAATACCCCCTTCAAAGTCTTACCTTTTCGAGGCATTGCCACTTCCACAATTGCCCATTCTTCACTGCTGTACAGTGGGTTGTCCTCGGCCAGAGCGGTGAGAAGGTCACCCACAGTGGCATCCTCGTCAAGGAAAGTAGCCTCGACCGAATGATCGGGGGTAAGGATCTGTATGATGTCCTGCTTCCCCATTATTCTCTATCAATGTGATATCTCTCGTCAGGAGTGTGGTGCGTTCTTGGTAATTGTTCTTATCCTGTGGTATCTGTGGTGTCCCGAGCTTTTGCAAAGTGAAGGGCTCTTCGTTTAAAGGTGCGTGTGAGTAAGAGTGGCAGTAAGTGGGTGTGAGGTTTGCGTTCGCGTAAAATTTGGAAAGGCTGTTCCTGAATGTCTCGCTTGGTGTGCAAAAGAGAATGAGCAGCAAATGTGTAAAGTGAATGAAAGAGAATGTGGAAAAAGAAAAGAAGCGAAAGAGAGGAAAGACGGTTCGACTACGCCGAGGATACAAACAGACTGCCGCTTCTTGTCGATGCAGGCCAAGCGCTCGGCCCTTTGAAGGACGGGGACGGAGGTCATCATATCGAGTAAGTCATGTTGGCCTGACCTGCCCCTATTTCCCCCTTTTTTTTTCTCTCTCATTCGCTCATTTTTTCAAACAGCACAAACATAATGCGATGCGCGTGGATGGACAGGTACAGAGAGACACAGCGACGTCAAGCCCAGAGTTAGGGTTGTTCTTTAGAGATCAGCAGGGCATAGTATTTATACACAAGCCTATATGCGAGACGACAGAGATGAGATGCAGTAAAGGCTATGTGCGGCAACAGGCGTGGCAAGAGGTGCTGCGCTGACCACATAGAAAGCAACATCCATAAGTTTTCTTTTTGCCCAGTCTTGAGCAGACTAGTAGCAATCCAGGACGTTATTACCATCATTGGGCTTCTCGCTTTCCGCCATCACCACATCCTCCACACGCTCAACGTTCAGAACCTCTTCATATAGTCGCTCCACGGATGTTGTCGCGTCCATTCGCTCATAGTCCAGGCTCGAGAGTACGGCATAGAAACCCGCGTGGGGATGTTGCTGGGGCACGTGTTTTGACAATGCATCTGTCGAGCGCACCTCTGCTCCTGCAGATCTCTTGTGTTGCAACTCCTCCTCGCCCTGATCACCAAACGCCTGGTATACGTCATTGTCCTTCTGAGACGCGTCTAGTCGCTCCTCAATGGACGCTTTGATCTTTTTCAGAGCCTCGACGCTGGCCAACCGTACCATTCTAGAAGAGTCTTGCGTCGCCTCCACGAGGATCTGGTCGCCTTTAATGTCGTAGAACCACCAAGTCGATGGCCGAGGTGGAGGCGCGTCTTCCTGTGTCTGGCTGTCGGTATCCTTGAGCCGCTTTGCAGCCCTCATTCTATAGTCGGCCTTCTCATCTAGCGCCAGGCAATGCTCCCAAACAACCGCTAAAAAATCGCACGCCCTAATCCTGACTTCCCAGTCAGCATCATCTAGGGTCAAACGTGACATGAACTTTGCGCTAATTGAAGTGAGAATTGAAAATTAGATCTTCCTGTTTTACTCTCAAGAAACCTGCACTTCGATGCTTGAAATGGTGTCAAGTTGATTTGATGCCTTACTCCACAAAGAGGTCAGTTCCATTGACCATCAAGATCGATCCAGACTCGCGCTCGCTGACCAGGCACACCATGGCATCCAGCACGGCTCGTCGGACAAACGCCTCACTGTCACGGATAAGCAACGGCAACTGTTCGCTGAGTCTTTTGTCTAGACTCTTTGAGCACATGCCGCTCCAACCCCGGGAGTCCCGCATCACGATCTCAAAGGCATGCACACTAGCCGCGCGAACATATGCCTCTTCGTCGGAGAGTTTTTGGTAAATCGACTCCAGGAGATCGTGTTTCAGCGCCCAGTCGACTCCATGATTGGGTCCACCCTAAAGGAATAGTTCGAATCGTGGTGTGAGAATGTGACATACGTATTGTAATGATTGGATGCCCGGGGAATAATTTACATACCGTTACAAAGAGATTTCCAATGAATTCAACCACATTATCCCGAATATCCCACTCCATATCATACAGCTTCAGACCGAGGCCGGACGCCAGCTCCTGCCCTACAGTCTACATTGATCGTTATTAGAGAAGTGTTCAAGTGGGACGATTCAATGGTTCACTTTACGACTTGGTATCGAGCAAACAGTCCTACCTCGTTTACGAGAATCTTGCCGAGAGTGTCGCTCTCAAAGAAGTCGAGGATCGCAGTAAGAATCAAACGCAGAGACGTGCTACCACTCGTAGGTCGCTTGATTAGCCCAAGAATGACCTTCATGACCCTTGCGAAAAGTTGCTCATCCAGTAGCTGTCCGTTTTGGACTTTAGTTTTGAGCGCAATAGGCAGTGTTGCCAGGCAGGCTTTGAAGACCCTTTGATCCGAGCAAAGCTGTTGATTGTGCAGAATGGACAACACTACATTGATGGCAACACTCTTTTCGACCGCCATTGGGTACAACAACGCCAGGCTCTGTAGTGCCTTGAGCGCAGAGAGGACAATAGTTTTTGGTAGTGTGCCCCCCCTTGATGCACTGCCACGACTAGGTTTAGCATGGCTATGTGTCCTGACCGATTCCTGAAAGCCTGGCTGGTTCAATTTCGTGGCCAGTTTTCCGTAGCCAGGGAGAACGATGGTATCCGTGTGAAAGTGGCCTCCAGTAGGTTCGTGAGGCCTGGTACTGTCCTGCATGGCCTGAATAATCCAAAGGACCGTCAAGAGTATGGTGTCCACGTATTGTGATGAGCTGATGTCGCTGAGCTGCCGGAGTGGTTTGATCATAGCATCAAGAATTCCTGTTGCCACATGCAGAGCCTTTAGGGAGTCCGTAAGAACCACTAGAGGGAGTATGTCGTGCTCCAGTAAGTGATTAAAACCTATTTTTAAAATGTGTGGGTTAATAACAGAGCAACTATCATTCCTGCAAGGTTAGAGCTTCATTCCTGCACATCATTAACAAACTCACATTCGACCAGAGGCTGGGCTTCAGACTTGTCCAGGTCCATGCTATTTGCCGGTTGTACATCCTTTCCCAAGATTCTCAAGGGCTCAGGGGCTGACTCCAGTAAGATGGAAAGAACATCCAACGCTCTACTGCGTACCAGGCGCGAGTCGTCCATAAGCAGATCCATGTAATTAAAGAACTGTAGACGGCGTATGGATCATTAACGTTTGCGCGATATGTTTATTTGACGCGCGCAGTGAGGGTAGACCGTTGCTTACCAGTTGACTTTGCTGCAGGAAAACTGTCCCACGGGCAGACCTAGAATCAGTCACCATCCAGAGAAACTCCAGGCCAGCAACTCGATTCCGCTCCGAGTCTTGGTCCGTCATCATGGTGTGGATCAGCTTGTAGAGGGATATGGACTCTAAAAGGGTGTTCATCAGCGTGTCATGCGCTGTGAACTGTTGTTCCTCCATGCTTCGATTTTCAATGATTGCAACCAGAAATTGGCAAGCAGCGGTAAGCACCTGATTGACGTAAGTAGTAATGGAAGATAGACACAATTAGCAGATGGAATGACTGACTATCATCTGGCATCGCGTTGTGTCGATGCAACTTACATAAGTGCTGGTATCTTGGAGTGCCGCCGCAACCATGTCTGAGCATCTGCCTGTCGATAGCAGCCTAAAGGTCGATCGGCTTAGTGTCAGAGGCCACTAAGATTGTAAAGCAGCTTATTAAACCTCTTCCACGTACCATTGAGCGCCGCTGTCGTTTTTGACTGCATATTGCAAGGCGAACCAACAGGAGTAGCGCACCAGGGCTTCCTCGCCATGCGTGTTTTCAATTATATACGACAATATCGTTGGGTGCACGGTTTCCAATTGCTTCCAAACATTGTCGTTGCTAGTGGTATCGTACTGAAGACAGTATCCAAGAATCCGTAGCGCCACGCAGCTGACGCGATAGTCCTGCCCTGGTACCAGACAGGCCTGCTCGGTGGGAGGAAAGGGGGGGGGAACATATTGTTTAGTTAGATATATGACATCAAGAATCGCCATTGTTCCTGCCTCGGCAGTTGTAAAAGGTGAAAGAATCATGCACACATGCCTGGAATGTTCCAAGAATATCCCAGTCGATCAGCATGGTGTGCATCAGAGCAGGATCTCTCTGCGCAATGAATGCTGACACATACGAGAGCACCTTCTCGTGGCGAGCGTCGTCAACGATGTTTTTTGGCATCGTTGGCAGTGCCTCGATCACCCGTCTGAGCTCCTCGAGAGTGTCTGCCGAGCTAGCATCTGGACCTTGATGTACCATAGTTGTTACTGACAAAAGATCTAGAGTTTTGTAGGCTAGCAAGCTTACTCGACCCAAAGCACGCAAGCAAAAAAAAGTGACTTTGGTTGAATAAGGTTTGACGGTGATGACTCTTTTCCGCCCAGTGGTCAGTTAAAAAGGCCTGTTCTCTCTTGCCGCTCCTCCGTTACCATTCCTCACACTCCCTTTTCTCTCTTGTCATTGACAACAGCAGCTCAAACAGCTCAAACAGCTCAAACAGCAACAACAGCAGCAGCAGCTATCACCCAAAGAGACATCGAACACTCCTAGCACTCCCACCTTCTCACACATATATCACCCACCATGGTCGACACCTCTGCCCGCATCAAATACAGACCAGCCACAGAGCTCGTCTACGTTGACAATTCTGATGGTCAGGGTCCCAAGGACAACTACAATGCTGCGTCCATGCCCATTTACCAGACTGCCACCTTCAAGCAGTCGTCCTCAACACAGATGGGAGAATACGACTACTCTCGCTCTGGAAACCCCACCCGCTCTCACGTTGGTAATACAACTTTTGTGCTTGTCTGTACTTCCCCACAGGATTATATTTTTTGGGTATTGAGGCTGATAATTTCCGACTGTCTCTCGCTATCTCTTTCTTTACAGAGAACCACCTTGCCAAGATCATGTCCGCCAAACGAGCCTTTGCTGTTAACAGTGGAATGACGGCGCTTGATGTGATCACACGCCTGGTCAAGGCGGGTGAGGAGGTGATTGCAGGAAACGATCTCTATGGAGGTAAGATACACGTCCCATCCCACTTGGCTTCGGTGCTCTCAAACCCTCTTCTCTCTCATTTTTGACAGACCTATAATCGTCTGCGAAAATTGCAAACTGAAAATGATGTGATATGGAGATCGCTGGATTTTCATTTGCTCACTCCTCGACGCCCTGGACTGCTCGCCATCCCGCCATCGTGTGTAGTCAGAGTGTGTCCACACCCAGAGCGTACCAACGGGCACCTTTTCAAGAAACTAGCAATGCACCATTGTATCACAACTCGCATACATCGCTTCACACACATAACTGAACACGATAAATCAACGCTAAAAAACCCCATCAGAGATCAAGAACACAGAGAATTAACCCACTGTTGGATAAACAAAACACCCTTTTTTTGTAGGAACGAACCGCCTTCTCAGTTTCCTTGCAACACACAACAATGTCAAGACACACCACATCGACACCACAGATTCAGAAACTATCATCCCTTACCTCTCTGAAAAGACTCGCCTCGTCCTCCTCGAGACACCCACCAACCCCTTGATGAAAATCGCAGACATCCCACGGATCTCAGAGATTGTGCACGAGCGATGCCCGAACGCCCTCATTGTCGTCGACAATACCATGATGTCGCCTTATCTCCAGAAGCCCCTCGAATTGGGTGCGGATATCGTATACCACTCTGGCACCAAGTACCTCAGCGGACACCACGATCTCATGGCTGGTGTCGTTGCCGTCAAAGACGATGCCATCGGAGATGTATGTATTTTTCGTCAACTGAAGTCCCTCTCACCCCACTCTTTTTTTCTTATTGGAACGCATTGTCCCTTTTCTACTTGATGCTAACCGCGTCTCCGTACAACCTCGTCGTTCAAAAACACAGAAAATCTACTTTACGATCAACGCAACAGGAGTTGGTCTCGGGCCGTTCGATTGCTGGCTGTTGATGAGAGGTGTGAAGACTTTGGCGGTGCGCATGGATCGTCAGCAGGCCAATGCTATTCAGATTGCCGACTTTTTGCAAGCTCACAAGTTCAAGGTGCACTACCCAGGATTGAAGACCCACCCCCAGTACGAGCTGCACGCAAAGATGTCGCGTGGTCCAGGAGCTGTGCTCAGTTTTGAGACTGGCAACGTAGAGCTGAGTGAGAAGCTGGTCGAGCTCACCCGTCTGTGGGGTATCAGTGTCAGCTTCGGATGTGTCAATTCTTTGATCAGGTAAGGAAAAAATCCCCTCGCCCTTTTTTTTTTTTTTTTTCTCCTTAATCTGAACCCTTTCGCTCACTATTTTTTTCGGTCTCCACCTGAACTATGTATTATAGTATGCCATGTCGCATGTCCCATGCCAGTATCCCAGCAGAGGTCCGTGCTGCCCGTGCTATGCCTGAGGACTTGATCCGTCTCTGTGTAGGCATCGAAGACGTGGATGATCTGCTGGAGGATTTGTATCATGCCCTGACAGCTTCTGGTGCGCTCAAGCTTGCCAACTA
This sequence comes from Zoopage sp. CT-All, assembly GCA_004114245.1. Classification (NCBI taxonomy): domain Eukaryota; kingdom Fungi; phylum Zoopagomycota; class Zoopagomycetes; order Zoopagales; family Zoopagaceae; genus Zoopage; species Zoopage sp. CT-All. The sequence continues at coordinate 23,703 of QZWS01000042.1, forward strand.
AGCGAATAATGCGATCGAACCTTTCCATGCACTTTCAAAACTATGTATACTTCTCATCACTGTCCTGTCTATAGCAACATTCCTTCACAAAAATGCTCGAAAAAAATCATTATAATCTAGTATTGAAGTAAATCACCAAAAGATGTATATTGGTTTATGGTACAACACCGAGGTGGAGCAATGGTGGACAGAGGCATTACAGGTTGAGAATGTAAGGAGTCGAGCAGAGAGTAGAGTGAGTACATTGAGAATGAGACAAAAATGAAGAAATGGGGAGTGGCATTGATGAACTACAAGCGCTTGTGATAATCCTGTAAGAGCGACAGTTTAATGCATGTTGATGGGTTGGTCAGCGTTGCCTCGGCTCAGGAACCACTTTCCGTATTCGTACACTCCCCAGCAGATAGCTGTCGAGGGCATATGACTCAAAACTCTTGGCTGGAGACCTTTACCAAATCCTGCCAAACCCTGACGCTGGTAGATCAACTTGAACGCATCGACCAGTCCGTTGCAATTCCTTATCCTAACATCACTGACCTCGCCTCGAGTCTGAAGCAAAGTCTTGGCGACATCCAGCGGCGTTGTTGCAGCGGCAGCAACGGCTCCAGCGATACCTCCTGCGGTAATGTGAGTGATGGGATCGTAGGTGCCCGAAGGGTTGAGAACTTTGCGCAAATACTCATAAGTGGCGAATTGGAGTGACTGGAAAGGAATGGTCATCGTCAACGTGGTCGGGTATGAAATGTAGAAGGCCCGCATGCCCTCGGCTGCGTATACTTTACTGGCACACTCGATCACGGTTTTGTAGACAGACCCGTGGACCTGCATCCTTTGCTTGATAACGTCAAATGGGTTCATCAGAGCGTCGCTAGCAATTGTGGCGCAAGCACCGGCGGCAGCTGCAAAAAGACATAGCCAATCATCATGAGGAAAGAAGTGAACACATGTTAGCACATCGCACGATGAAACCCTTAATCAAGCAAAAAGGCTGGTAAACGCCATCATGAGCATATCTGGCTCTCCTTCCGTACCGGCTGCAACAGGGTGGTGTCCGGACTCGTTTCCTCCAAATGCATGCTTGGCGTACTCGTATGTTCCAAAATATAACGCGTGCGCTGGCCCAGCACCTAGGATCACCGAGTTGACGCCTCGCCAGAGAGTCTTGGCACCTTCGGTTGTTGTAATCTTGGAGGCAGCATTGAGAACGCCGCTGTACACCGCTTGGGGTGTAGGTTGAAGGATCTGCATTCTGGTCTATTAGCAGCCGAGATATGAACAAAGGTATAAGGCGCGCGTGCGCGGTGATCAGAAGCGTTCCTCCAGGCTCACAGTGTATGTGTGCATACATCAGTCTCTGACTCTGCAAGCGGGCATGTGCACAGGCATGTGCAGCGATACCAAAGCGAAAAAAAAAAAAAAAATTGAGACTCAAATCTACAGTATTCTCTGTGGGTGCGCCCAACTCCTGTCTTGTCCCCACAAAGTGCCCACATCCAAAGACTACAAGTATTTCCCACTGGAGCCTTACTCATTGGCCTCAATCGAATCTCATTCTCCACCCAGAACATTACAAAGGCCTCGCAGTTTGATTCGCCATCACCCCTTCTCACTTTCCAATCTGGGCGAATACAAACATACATATGTGGGGAAGCGGAGACTGCCTGGATACTGAAACAGTGGACTAGACGATCGCCTTTCTACTGTCTCCCGTCCCACGACGGGCGATGCAGTCGTTGCTGAACTCCACTCCCATCGATTGTCGTCTCCTGCTTGGCTCGCACGCTTTTCATGCTTTAGGAAGTTGTCCACGCTTTGAGGGATGAAGGAGAGGTGCTGAGCAAAGCACCATGGCATTTTTCTATCCCGATCCTTCAACGAAAGAGAGTCTTACCTTGATGGAATCTACGGGGTACATGATGGCATGTTCAGCAATACCGGCAAAGGCGCCAGCGAGCAAACTTGCAGAGAGCGAAGCGTTCTCTGGAAGGGCTTCGTACTCAAACTCTTCAGCAGCCTGAGTCATTCTATAGTGCGATGATCGTAGATGGTTTTCGTTGGCGGTAAATGAAGCTGGGATGAAGTAAAGTGAAAGTCAGGCAATGGAAGAGTGGATGCAACGGTTGAATGAAGAGGCGAGAGAAGGGGAAGGAGAGCGCTGCAACGATAGCGGAAACGGGAGGACAAAGAACGATAAAATTGTTTTGATCGCTGGTGACTTGCTCGAGAAATCTCTTCTTGCACAACCATTTGAATAGGGTTCATTCGCACATGGTTGCTCTTCAAACTTTGATTGTACACCTCATCGATCGTCACCACGAAAGGGGAGAACTGGCCGCGGATGTCTTTTCGCTAAAAGAACCAATATGATTACCATGCTACTCAAAACTTGTAGTGTGAAAAGTGATCACTACACAAGAACAACACTCTGAACTCTGATTGAGTCGGCCAAAAAGAAAAAAAAAAAAAAAAAAAAAAAAAACTTGAACTGCAACCGATCAGAAGCGCAGTTTGCCCCTCCTACCGCGCGCAGCTTACGTCTGATTGCTACCGTTGACAACCCACGCAGGCGTGTCGTGACACAGACACGGTCGCACACGGCGCTAGGCGGTGCTGTGGTGGGAATTCTTGTGCGCCTTACTTTAATGTTTCCCAGGATGTTCTTGAATGGTTGAATGAGTGCCAAGAGATACGATTATCTTGAAAACAAGAGCGCAGTCGTCGCACCTGTGATTGCGGGGCAGATGGTGAAGAGGTGAAGATAGGTGCTATGGGGAGAAAGAACAGAGGACATATCTAGAAACTTGGAAGCCCTTTTATCGTTTCCTTCCATGGGGAGAGTGAAGCTTCGCAGTGAGAAATCATTCGCCCGTCTTCTTCCTTTAGCACGGAACTTCAATTTCTCGAATGTCACTCCTCCCCCTGCATCCTTTGAACTCAAAAGCGCAAAACATTAGTCTATTATACTCACACTGCGCTTCTTGCTTTTACGCTGGAGAAGCGTGCGCTCTACTCTGCTTAAACTCAGCTTCCGCTATTGCAGCGATCCCAAATCAGGGACATCCGCTACAATACGTAGAAGTCTTATCAGATCGAAGTTAGAGCGCACGGTCATGGTTGCCCCTTTTAGTCTCGTTTTTCAGTTTTGTCTCCTGTCTTTGGGCGAAGGTTGGGCGTAGTTTCTTGGTACGGTGCTACAACTCTTTTATTCACATCAAGGTGTCACCGTGAGACACCACGTTTGAAGTCATCTTGCATGTGCACTACTGTACCTTGAAAGCGATGGAGTTTTTGATAATTCTTAGTTGCCAGACTGCTTCGTTGACAGTGTCGTTGGCTGTACGCAGAGCATGCATATGTTAAAGGATGACCCAAGCGTCTGCATTGGGACGAAGCTGCGGGATGCCCTGGGAGCGCCAAGAAGGAAGACGGAGGAAAAAAAAACTTCCGGCATTACGGTTTTGCCACTCCTCAAGGATGAATTGCAGTAACGTACGTCCAGGCTGCGGGAAGCTACAAACATTTCAAAATTATCTTTATTGTTGTCTACTAGCGCGCCGCGCATTGCATCGTAGCACAGCTTTATCCACCTGCTTCACACTCTTCGCTTATTTCTAAACGATGTATGGTTGAGAACGACAAAGTATTAGCATATATAAAATCATTCAACATCCTCTTCGGAGCGCCCTGTAAGCTATAAGTGTCAAGTCTTACCTTGGGGGCCTTGAGCTCACGGACGAATGGCAAAAAGTCGCGTCCATCCATGTAGGGGATCAGGGGCTCGGGGACACGGATACCCTCAGGGGTCTGGTAGTTCTCCAAAATACATGAGAGCGTACGGGTGGTGGCGGTCAAGGTGGAGTTAAGGCAGTGAACGTATTTCTTCTCACGGTCACCCATCTTCTTGATTCCGCAACGAATTTCGAGGTTGCGCGACTGATAGTCAGTGCAGTTTGAGCACGACACCAACTCCTTGTAGGCACCCTGGAAGGGGAACCAGGCCTCCAGATCGTACTTCTTGGCGGCAGCGTTGTTGAGGGCGCCGGAGACGATCGACACGACACGGTAGGAGAGACCGAGAGACTTGTAAAAGTCCTCAGAGTTCTCAATCATGTGGTCAAACATCTCCCATGACTTCTCGGGTTCGGTCAAGCAGAACTGCTCGATCTTCTCGAACTGATGGACGCGGAAAATGCCCCAGGTATCGCGACCGGCGGCACCGGCCTCCTTGCGGAAACAGGTTGAGTATCCGGCGTATTTGACGGGCAACTGCTCCTTGGGCTGCTCGAACCACTCGTTGGCGTGGTAAGCAGAGATGGGCTGCTCGGAGGTGGCAATCAAGTACATATCCTCGTTCTCTCCAGTGACCTTGTACAACTCCTCGTCAAATTGTGACAGCTGGGCGGTTTGGGCCATTGCCTCCTTCTTCATAAAGTAGGGAGTCTGCAACTTCTTGTAGTTGCGCTTGCCCAAGAATGAGAGACCGTAGTTGACCAAGGCCATGTTAAGTTCGACACCGGCATCCACCAAGAAATAGCCACGGTGAGAAGCAACCTTGTGACCACGCTCAGGGTCGTAAGCGCCCAAACGATAAAGAACCTCATCGTGAGAGTAGATCTTGGGGTTGTGCTCGGGGGCCTTGCCATTGTGGTTGTAAGTTCTCTCGACAACGTTGTTGTCCTATTCATAGACTATACGTGTTAATAGTCTCGACCTGGTAAAAACTATTCAGAAAAGTAATCGGTCAACCGCCAAGTACCTCGTTGTCAGAAATGGGGACAGAGTCATGCACCAGATTTCCGACTACAGCCAACTTGGCGCTCCACAAAGCCTCCTTGGCCTTGAGATCGACCTCCATGGACTCCTGCTCCTTCTTGCAGTCAAGGCGGGCCTGGACAAGATCCGCAGCATCCTCCTTTTTCTATGTATCATAATGAGAGCGAGATTATAGTCTCAGTATGAGTCATCCAGTCCTCTTACATGAAAAAATCCTGAGAAAAATCGATGGTCTGCCGCAGTACCTTCATCCTCATGCCGATATCCTTCTGGATGGCATTGGACTTCTTGTTCAACTGGTCAAGGTTGAAGCGCGCTAAAAGACAAAAGAATCCATTGAATGTTGGTTACTGGGTCGACCGTGGCTTGTGAAGAAAAACACAAGAGGTGCGTAGGTGCAAGCAGAGGACTCGAGGTCTTTTTGTCTGCAAAGCGGGTAGATTCAGCAAGGCTGTACAGAGCTCCTGTATGATTGCATTGCGTTGCTGACACCTACTAGTCTTCCAATCCTCGTAGAGGGCAATGATCTCGTCGACAATTTCAACCGACTCGTGTCTACGGCGCTGAGACTCGCGAATGAGTTCAGGTTCGCCTCCGCGTTCCTCCAAAAAGAGATTGATATCCAGCATGGTGAATTAAGTGTGGTCTAGTGAGGGTAGATGCAGAAACAAAGTAAGGCTTGTTTTGATAAAGTAGCCGGATCGAGCCCCTTAACCTGATCACAACTGCCGAAAGTCGAGGAAAAAAAAATGCATTGTTGTGTTGCACCTCCCACCACCTCCATTCATCCGCCCTGCCTCAGCCATGTCGAACCCTTTGCTTGACCTCTCCTCCAAGGACGAACTTATCAGTAAGTATCGCACTGAGTTGGCATATTATTTACTGCTTCCATACACCAGTTATACTAACTGAAAGACAATATAAACACAAAACCAGGTAACCTTCTAACTGGTAGCAAGCCTTCAGCCTCAGAGGACACCCCGGTTGCAGAGCGAAAGACTTTCAAGGTCAAATCAAACTGTAAGAGCCCTATTCAGAATGAGGCTGCCGGAAAAACACCCGTACTTTTTGTCTCCCAATCTAACTGTGCATCTTTGCTCCACTAGTGCTGGCAAGGCTCGAGGACTTCTTGCCAAAGATCAAAGAGGCTAACGCTCAGTTGGACGCCAAAGTCAAGGAAGACCCAAAGGCTGTTGACATTGAGAACGTTGACGATGCCAGTGGCGAGCAGTACATTGAAATGGATTTAGGCTTGGGCGTCTTTGACTTGAAGGAGAACGTAAATGAAGACGACATTGTCATCAATCCTAACAGTGTCAAGACTGATGCTCAGACGAGTAAACCATCCATTGTGATGATGGACATGGACAAGGACAGCACTCAGCAGGATTCTGCCAGCGACTCTGATTCTGAGGCATTGGCCAAAGAGCAAAAGATACCCGCCCAGCCCGCCGCCGACGAGGACATTGTTATGTCGTCTTAAGCAAAAAACATTCGACGCCTTCGACCTACATTCCTTTAGCATATCCCCTCATCGTATTGTACATTAAAAATAGCATATGTAACATGTAGTCTATTCGGCCGTCTTTGTGGGAAGGGGTGGAAGCTTCAGCCGTCGTCGGACAGCAGGTACACGAAAAGCGATGTTCTGAAAGACACTGTACGACCCCGAAGACAACCAGTACAGACAAATGGCCTATCACAAACACTTGGATTAGCACAGGTTTCTCTTCAAAATCGTGTACTAAACAACTGCTGTTCTCTTTACCATCGGTGCCTCGTGTGCTATTGGAACCATGCTTATGGCCAGAGCACGGAATATGTTGCGAAAGATCTTCTGATTCCTTGTGGGCGTTTTGCTCATCATCAAGCCATTGAGTTCGACATTGAGCAAGTTCGTGGCACCGACAGCGACAGGCATGATCCAGGTAGGATCCGATGCCGCCAAATCCGTGAACCACATTGCGCCTCCATCCGCAAACCCTGGCTCAGCGGGGAGGCTTGAATCGCCCAAGAACGGTAGCGGATACCCAGCCATCCCGCGGATCGTGAGTGACATTGTGATGAACAATGGAATCTGGACCCAAGGTAACAAGAAGCTGACTCGTGGGTTACACCGATTCGCGGAGTATAGCTCCTGCGTCTTGATGCGATACTATGGCATTTGATTAAGTAGTAGGAGGTGAGCTTGTTGTTGCTAGATAGATTTCTCACATTAGGCCACAGTGCAATGAAGACAAGACGCATACCGCCTCCCTGATCTCGGAGTTAAAGGACGCGTAGTCACGACCTTTGAGTTTGTGGTCGACCCTGATGCTCGACTTTAATGTCTCCAACCAGGCTTGTAGAACCGGTGTTAGAGCCATCATCCGACCAACTGCCCTCTGCTGGTAGATCGCCACGGGAGTTGTAATAGCTGTCCTGAGAAGAAAGGTGGCACAAAAGATGGTGGCCCACCAGGGGAGACCGGCACTGTGTATGCCTTCTAATATGTAGTGTGTGCTGGCAAGGAGCGTATTGACGTGCGTTGGCTCCTGTAGCAGGTCGGGTATTATCGCTCTGTCGGAGACGTCCACTAACGTATCCGAAGTCAGGGCGGAGGCTTCATTGACACTGCGAACGGGCAGACTGGATTGGACGACAGCTGTTCCTGAGATGCCCCTAAATGTCCTCGGAGGAAGCGTCCGGAACCTGGATGACAATGCCCATGGCCGTGTCCTGGTGAGAATATTCCGCGCCGTGATCATGTCTGTAGTCTACACTGCAGCAATAAAAAGCGGTGGCATGTGGTCTTCAACGATCAAGTGCTTCTTAACCTCCTGCGAGTCACAAATTTTGACTTACAAAAAAACATCTGCGATCAGCCTCCTGCTCCCCTCTTGTCTTCCACTCCAACTGCAATTCGACGCGTAGCATCCTCACAACCGGCGCGCATCGAACGGAAGCAACACCTTTCCTGATGGCCTTCAGCACCGCAAAACCATTTGGCGGCTTCAGCTTCTCTACCCACACCACGTCTAAAACCACTTCGAATACTGTAACTAGCTCAGGCATGGACGTGGACATGGAGAGGTAGCGACTACTCACCGCTTGCAATCCAGTTACCAGTGAAAACCTTGCAATGCAAAAAACCAACCGATTAAAACTCATCCATCATCTCTTATTGCCCTTGTCAAGTGACGTTAGTACTGGCAAGTTGAGCGCAACTGGTAATCAAAACGACAAGCTTTTCTCACCAAGGACGTCCAAACACTGTTCCAAAGCCTAACGCTCAAACTTACCGCTTAACAGAAACAGACGCTGCCAACGCCATTCTCAGTAGCAGACCTGACGGTTACCAGGAATCACTGGAGACAGGAATCGAGTACCGAAAGTTCGCCCGCGCTCTGGAGAGACTTCAAAGTCATCGTGAAGGCACAAGGATCGATCTCGATATCACATCGGTTCTTCCTGAGTTTGATGCTGTGTGCTTCACAAGGTAACAGGGTCGCTTCATCTATGACGGTTCACTTACGGAACAAAGGAAAAACAAAGGAAACGCGCTGAATTCCCATACTATTTGCTTTCTAATAATTTAGAGCGCAACAGGCCGAGCGCCGAATGGAGTCCGACGCAAGATATGCAACAACTGGAGACACGGATGAGTATCAACTGTGGCAATCCGAACACAACACGTGGCTGCTTCTGTCGACACTGTTCAGGTATGCCATCAAGAACTATATGCTGTATGCGATCATGTTATATTAGCCATTTTCTAAGCAGAAGCGATGTATAGTGCGTTCGAATGCAGAAGACCCGTCGTAGACAAGGGACCAGATGCACTCGAATGGTCAGATCTTGACCTCGTGGAGCACTTGACAAACACGGATAGCGATTTTAAGCACCACAGGGTAAGCGAGCACAAAAAGTTCATGAGCTGACAACGAAAGCATCGCACAGATGTGCCTGCGCAGAGGCTGATCGTTACTATTTACTTTTCAGGCTGTGAAAGTATGGCTGGAGGTCATTGCTCCGCATACCAGTCCTCTAATTACGCCCAAGAACCATAAACCAGCACCCAAAACACATACGTCCTTCTCTTTTTCAGCACCCGCAGACTCTTCAGCGACCAAATATCAGGACCCCGACGCGCCAACACGCGATGGTGTAAAGTTCACTGACCACAATCAGCGTGCAGAACATGACCTGCTGCGAGCTGTATGGCAATATATCCGTCGAGGACAACATCAGCAGGCACGGAAGGCGTGTATCAGTGCAGGCGAGCACTGGCGTGCGGAGAGTATTTCAGGAGGAGCTCCGTATGCTGTCTCTATCGCATTCACAGACCCAGTATATGACAGGGACGAGGGTCTTTCGGGAAACAAGACGCGTGGACTTTGGAAAGGCACATGCTATGCACTCGCAAAGGAACAATCCGCCGACCAGTTCGAAAGGGCTGTTTATGGTGCCTTGTGTGGAGACGTGGAATCGGTAATATCGTGATCCTTTAGCCGCATCGGAGGAAGGATTAGAATCTTGCAAGAGACGCTAATCGGTATCGATTCTCCCAATGATAGGTCATTCCTGTTTGCTCGACTTGGGAAGATCACGCATGGGCACGGTATAATGCACTGGTGGAGAGAATGGTGGAGGAACGTTTGTCCCAGTTTAACCGTGGTGCCCCTACCAAAGCCCTCCCTCTCCCGAAAGTGACAATTACCAGTGCTAAGGACATCTTTGACAGTCTTGCCAATAGCGAAAACAAGAATCTGAGGTTAGTGCACGGTGTGTTTCAACTCTATAGGGCAAAGCTATTGCGAGACCTAAGCAGTGCGGCGGCGATATGCATGCCTAATAACTCATTGACTACCGCTGTTAGCCAAGCTTCCAAGGACATTTTCAGAACGATTCAGATTAGCATTATCCTTGGGCGGACGGATGAACTGCTGAACCAAATGGCAAAGGAGGCTAGAGCGTCGAGCAAGCCTGGCAGTCCTCCCCGGCCGCATATGTTGCGGTTCATGACTCACTTTGTGCTTTTGTTGCGCTCAAAGGGCGCGAGTGTCCCCAAGGCTGATGGCGACTACTTTATCAAGGCCTTTGTCGACCATTTGATCTCGAGAAAGATGGTAAGAAGCAAATCGAAATGATAAGTGATCAAAGGCTGCGCTACATGATTCTAATCAGGTCGACAATCTTTATTGTTCATGATTAGTATGATCTCGCGCCACTCTATGCTTCATTCTTGCCCGCTCACCTCCAAATCGAGTCATGCTCGTCATACCTAAAGAGTAAGCACCAGGAATGACATTGAGTGGAGAACATTATGGATTACCATTCGAATACTGACTCTTTATGAATGCATATCATAGCAATTGATGGTCCTAAAAAGGAACGCGCGGAGCATTTGATGACCATCCGAAAACATGGGCTGGATCTGCACAGGATTTTGATGGCAACTGTTGACGCTCTCTTGGACAAGTCTAGAGCCGACTTTGTAAGCAGCGACACACCTTCTACTGAATCACGAGAAGCACTCTATCTTTTGCACCGCGCACGCCTGACACTCTTTGTTCTCATTTGATAGAAGGAGGATGGTGATTACCAAGAAAATCTGCGGAGGAGCATTACCGCATCTATCACCAGTCAGGAAAGAGCCCATATTAAAGCTTTGGAGTGGCTAACATTCGACACGCCGCAGTATGAGGAGTGCCTGCATCGCAGCAACTATTTGACAAGGAAATACTTGGGTAAGGAAGTGATCTCTTGTACACGGCTTGCTATAAGGAAGTCTTGGTCTTGAAAACAAAGTCCCCTCCTCAATATTAACTCGGTGATCCTTCACTTCACAATCTGAAATAGCCCAGGGTCGTTTGAACGTAGCATACGAACTTTACAAGTCCTTGCCAAGTGACATTATTCAGCATGAAATCCACGAGCTCACACCCATGGCGCAGTCGATCGCTCACGAGCACCTTTACTATAAGGACCTATTCGCTGCGCGCGATTCGTTTGAGAAGTGGCGGAAGACATTGGAATCGAACTCGAAGAATGACATTGCACAGTCGGAAGAGGCAAGGGACAATGACATCAAGGTAAATGAACGGAGGTTTCCAGACCACAGGGGAGCAGTGCTGCGGACGAAATCCAGCCATACTGACAGAGGCACTGTTTTTTGTTTGTACAACTGTCGCAGGAAAAGGCACAAGAGGCAATTGCTGAGATCGAGTCCTTGCTCCGATCGAGATGGCTGTTTGATTGCGCGTTGCCTGGCGGTATGTATTCATTTTCTGTCGGTGCTACACCTTGTGATTCTTTGTTAGTGCCTTTTTTAATCATGACAAGCACGGTGATGATGATAGATATGGTCAGGAATCAGGAGCTGAAGGTGATCCGTCAGATTTATGTGTCGGAGCTGGTTATAAACCTACACCAGGTGTACTTCGAGACGCGTGCCATCATCCCCGAGTACCTCAACAACTCTGTAGAGATGGCCAACATGGTCGCAAGCGAGACATCCGGAGCACCATTGTACAATGAGCTGAGCGCAACGAAACGCCTGCAGGAGTTTTTGCGACTGGTTCGTCTGTCCTCGATTGAACTTATCAAGCAGGAACAGAATCCGTTTGCGTTCTGAGGTGTAAAAGTGGGGAGTCGTTCCGAAGCCGATCGAAAAAAAAATAAATGTATGCAGTTGGCTTAGAAAGGAA
>QZWS01000043.1:0-34981 GCA_004114245.1 Zoopage sp. CT-All
AGTGGTCTGTTTTCTGACTAGGAGGAAGGTAGTATGGTGTTTGAGGTGATTTGGGGTTGGGGCAAAGATATGTGGAATGTAATCTGCATTGTTTATATAAAATAGGATTGCTTAAGCTGGTTTATATAGCTAGAACTTGGTCTAAGAATGGCATATTTCATTCTAGAATTAGGCTATACCTTGGGGCTTAGGATTCCTTGGAGTTTGAACATGACAGGTAGCACTACATATGTACTTGTGCTAGATAAGATTGCAAGCATAGACAAGTATATAATTAAATTTGTTAAAGATATAAGCATAGTGTCTAGGACTAGTGGTTTAGTACTATGAGGAAGGGATAGGATGTTGATGGGAGTACAGATTGTAGTGCTGTAGTGGGCTGGGTTTGTAAAACACAATATAATCAAAAAAATAACTGCTACTTTCTATCACCACACTACACAAGTAAATTGATAGTATTTAGCTATTTATATAATTTGTATTATTATCATTATGAATATAGGAGAACTAGCTAAAGAGTCTGATAAATGCTAATGCATTCTATAACTTAAATATAGCAAAAAAGAGAAATAATCATAATCATAGCATGCAGCTATTTAGCACAATTGCCATATAATTCTAATCTCAATACATTTTTAAGTACACTCCTTTTGGTACATAATTATTATATTATCTGAATAATATAATAACACTGATTCTTTTTAAAGCTAGTATCAGCTATTATATCAAATATAGAAGAAAGATCAAAGCTACTAGGCAAAATAGTGATGTGGCTACCCAAACAGTCACCACCGCCAATTGAAACTCCGAGAAACGCACCTTTAAGACATGAAATCTCGGCCTATCCTTGCCCTTGCTGCTCTTGCTGCATTTGCCTCTGGCGTCCATACATCAAATGCTCCACCATCCAAAGAAGAATCAAAGGGGTTATTTGGGAGGCTACGTACTGGTTTCACTGGAGCAGCCAAGCCCAAGGAAGATGCCAGCAGCCCTTCTCCCTCCAATACCTACAAGGGTGCTGTCAGTCCTCCTCCCTCCAATGCCAACAACGCGATGCCTCCTGCCAGACCTCCTCCCTTAAATACCTACAACGCGATGCCGGGTACTGTCAGTCCTCCTCCCTCCAATTCAATGCCTCCCGCCAGATCACTTCCCGCCAATTCAATGCCTCCCGCCAGATCACTTCCCGCCAGACCCCCTCCCTCCGATGCCTACAGGATGCCGGGTACCGTCGCTTTTCCTCCCTCCAATGCCTACAACGCGATGCCTCCCACCAGACCTCTTCCCATCATACCTCTTCCCACCAGACCTCTTCCCGCCAGACCTCTTCCCGCCAGATCTTCTCCCTTTAATGCTCTTCCCATTGATATCTACACAAAAATAGCAGAAAAGTTTACTGAGAAAGATCATAGCCAATATGCAATTGTCAACCAATCATCCAACGAAAACGTGGAACAATTCCGTGACAAGAGCTTTTATGATAAAATTTTGCGAGTTCTCCAGCGGTATGACATCAATTTAAGCAGCCATTCAATTTGGAATCTTGTCACGGCAAGGACTTCGGGTAATAAGCCATATATCCCCCTCAGTCGCTTCATTGGCAAGTGGTCAGTCGATCCCCTCGTGTTACAAAAGTTCGCATATCTCGCATTACCGTTAGCAACCGGAGATGCGAATGCAATCATGGTCGCTGATCCACTCAGCCTCCTTCAGCTGGTGCGTGCAGCTGGACCATCCCAATGTATCACAGTGCTCTTTAAGCAGAATGCTAGGCGGTTTAACAATGGTCTTGGGATTGACATAACTTGGACTAAAGACGGGTTTCTGAATTGGTTTTTATCAGCAATTGATCCCAAAACTCCAAATTCTGCTCTCCGTGACGTACTCTCTATCATCAAATTTTCACCCCTTGATCTATCCGCGATTTCGTGCGCAATGATATACTCAGCCCTTGGTTCTACGGCCCAGGCCCGTGGATCTCCACTGACGAGTAATGGCTATGCTGCAATCTTGAACCAGATACTTTTGCAAACGTCTAATATCGGGGCAAACTACAAAATGCACAGGGTTGTTGGTGTCAAAAATCCGCTTGAACAAATAGCACCTGCAAACCATCCCATGGCATTTGATTTCAAAAACGAGTTGAACACCTGCTTTAAAGAGAGTCCAAGTATCTTTGCGCTAGTTGCTGGCCTAGACTTGCTGCTTGACAGCAATATTCCAAATGCCAACCGTGAGCAGGCCGAGTCCAACATCAAGCCAATAATCCAAAATGTTATGCAAATTGGAGATATGAATTTCAGCGATATGCGATGGCTGATGTTCTCTACTTGGCAACCACTTATCAGCATGCGTTGGGCCCTTCTCATACAGGCGCTCGCAGTAACGTCCAATGCTCTAAAGATGAAGAAATGGCTGCTCAGTGAGTTATTCGAGCAGAAGCGCTATCAAGACATGGCCAAGGTAGTGCATGTGCTTAAGCGCTTTGATTCCAACCCCCTTGCAATCTGGAAACATGAGAAAATGCTGTACTATCTTGGGGATACCGAAAATGGTGGAAAGATGCGTAAACTATATTATGGTATATTAGCTGAGCAACTTGAACAGCTAGATGATTGAGCAATGCAAGTTGAACAAATTAGAAATCACCAATCTAATCGAATAAATTGGTTCAATTAACTGCCTAGAAGGTATTGGCGCTAGGATGTAGCCAGGGATGCAATGCGTAGAAAAACTCACTTCTCTGGATATTTATGTCTGAGCTGCCCACCATTGTGGAAGGCCCAAGGTGCCTGCTGCTGCCTCTTCCACCTGAATACAGAAATGCTTTAAACTATAAAAATTGTCTACTATTATTCTTATGATGTGGATACTTCAAGGCTCGTTAGCCCATTGCTCTATTTATCAATCTTCACAGTCTCCTATAGAGCGCATATACACATGCAATCTATTGCTGTTATAGAAGTAAACTCAAGGGCCATACTAGGTTCAACTATAAATAGAACAAGCAGTCCAAGAATAGGCCATGTTTAAGCAGGCACCCGTGACTATGGACGAATGCTGCCCAGCTTGCCACTCGAATCGATGGACGCCCGATCCGGCGCAAATTGACTCGACAGCCTGCGATGGTTGCGCGGAGTGGTCACTCCGGCAACTCCCCCTTCTCACGCCGTCGGCATGTCGATTGTTTATTTCGCCGACGTCAAGGCCGGCACGCTCTGGAAATCCTCCAAGGGCTCCATCGCTGCGTCCGCCGTCGCTTCGTCCTACGCCGACGACGCCGGGCTGCATCCCCTGCTGGCTGTTGTCGACGCCAAGTCCGCCGACGCGCGGGACACCTCCCGCGCCGTGAAAATCGCATGCGTCGCGTTCAGATCCCACGACGTCTCCATCGATCTGAATGAATTCGGCGAGGAGGAGGAGCTGCCCGAGCTGCCGAATCTTGCGCTGGTTGACCAGCGCGGGCACGTCTATGTCTTCTCCGTCGAGCACGATTCGTAGGCTGCGCATCGCAATCTTGCTCTTTTGACCCCGTGGTAGGTTCGACCTGGTGGCGCGAACAGGGATCTCGGGAACGGCCATTGCGCTGGGCGCCTACCGGCCGTGGGAGCTCATCGTCGCCTTCTCCGACCACTCGCTGCACTGCTACAACATCGAGACAATGAAGGCGACCGGAAAATTGCCGCAAAACCACCGCACCAATGTCAAGCACATCTCGGTGCATCCCTCTGCAACGCGTGTGCTCACCACCGCAGATACCGAGGCGGTGCTCTGGGACTCGGAGGACTGGGTCAAGCTGCAGGCGCTGACCGGCGCCGACGGCACCCGTGTAAATCAGACCGGTTTCTCGCCAAACGGAGAATACATCATTGCCGCATTCGACGACAACTCGCTCGTCGTGTGGGAGACATTTACCCTGGCGCTGTTTTGGCGACTCGATGCGACCACAAACGCGAGCGGTTCCACGCCCTTGGGAATGAACTGCTGGGCCGTGTCGTCCGATGGTGCCTGGCTGGCTACCGGCGGGTGGAAGGCTGTGCAAGTCTGGAGCTTGGCTGGCCACCGCATCAGCCGCGAAATGACCGATCCAAGGCTTCTAGAAGGCGTCCACGCCATCAGCTTTATTGGGGACACGCATATCCTGGTCGTGCAGAACAAGGACGGGGACCTGCTTTTCATGAACGCCGAGCACGGCAGCGTCAAGTTCATCGCAAACGTATACCCGGTCAAGTCCTTCTCCATCTCCCCCGATGGACGCTTGATCGCCGTGCACCCAGGCTCGGCGCCCACTGCCGTCACCATGTGGTCGTTGGACGAACTGCTCGCCTTTGAGTACATTGCGCCATTGAATGCCATTCGCCCGGGAGCCATGACGCCGGAGAGGTCACCGAGCACGTCCTCGCGCCGGTCGAATTCCGCTGGGAGCACGGCGGGCTCGAGCAGGGTGCCTCGCCGCGTGGTGTCGGGGAATTTCTCTCGATCTCCCGATCGCATGGGCTCAATGAGGCGCGATCCACCATCCAGTGCCAAGTCTGTAGCCAATCGCCGATCCTACCAGGTCACGTCTGGGAGCGGCGATTCACGCGTGGATGAAGTGACCAAACGGCGGTCACTTACGCTGAACGGTAACAATGTCCTGCTCTGCAATGATGTGTTGCTCACCCAGACTACTAGCGCCGCCAGACTCACATCATTCGCCATCCATGTCACCCAAGATCCTCACTCCGCGCCACCGTCGTCGCCAGTCGATGAAGCTAGAGCCACCAAGCCCGGTCACTGCCACTGCGCCTCGGTCAGGCCAGCTCCTAGAAGACCGTCCGCGCAGCCACACCATTCTGAGCCACGACCCTGGCCACCAGCGCCACCCTTCGCGATTCTCCTCTGCCTCATCGATCATGTCTGGCTTTGACAATTCGCTGAACAGCATCAATTCCACGCTTACCGCTGGCCCAATGCTCAACAATATTGACCTGAACGACCTCAACGAGGCCGAGGCATCCAAGATATACGAGAGTCTGGAGCGATTCATTCGCAAGCGGGGCGGATTTCCTGACGAGCACAGGCTAGTGATTTGGCGCTTCTTGCTCAAGCTTCCTGATGATCATTCTGCGTATCGCACGTTGGAGAGGCGTGGGGTGCATCCGTGCATCGAAGACATGCGCACACGGTTCCAGCTCAAGGACAAGAAGCTGCAGAATGCGATGGAGCGCACCATGTCGGCGCTGGCGCACTGGTGCCCTAGATTTGCTGATCTGGCGTACCTGCCATTCTTGTCCTTTCCCTTTCTCAAGCTGTTCCAAGATGATCTGCCTGCATGTTTCGAAATTGTGGTGACCATATTTGGTGAGTGGCGATGTTGATGTTGACTTGGCTGAGCACTGTGTAGTCAACTGGTGCCAGGATTGGTGGGACACGTATCCCAATCCCCCGACCAACACATTGCGAGCAATCGAGGAGCTGCTGCATCAGTACGACCCGGACCTCTTCCGCCACTTTCACGCGTTTGGCGTCGGCGTCGACATTTATGGCTGGATCCCGCTGCAGTCCTTTTTTTCCGAGTGTCTGCCGCGCCAGCACTGGTCTCGGCTCTGGGACAACAGCTTTTCGCGACAACCACGCTTCTTGTACCATTTCTCTGTCGCATTTGTCATCACCGTGCGAGATGATTTGCTCATGTTGGACTCGCATGCCGACTTTGAGGAGTTCTTCCACCGTCAACAGACGGAACTGGACATGAAGCGGGCACTCAAGCTTGCGGCCAAGCTGAACACTGGGTCGTATGGATCCGAGTCTGACGCTTTTGCGAGCTTCCGGCCATTCCGGCAGCTGCCGCGTCCCGCAGATGGTGCTCCGGTGCTGGTGACAAGTTTAGGCGAGATGATGTACCCGCCCCTGGAACGATTGATTGCGCGGGACGATGCAGAGGGGGAGGGCGAGGAGGCGCATCCGGGCAGCTTTGGTGAGATGGACGATTTGATGCAGCAGCGTCTCGCCGCGATGAGGTTAGAGTAGATGGGGAGGAGAGGGATGGGGTAATGCAACAAGATTCTGTGACACGGCCATCGCTGGGCTAGTGCCGCTTGCCGCCCTTCTTCTTCTTCCCACCGCCACCAGTCCCCGCACCGGCGGGCTGTGATGCCAGCGGCGGCTCGACATACTCTGCCACCGCGCAATCCAGAGCGACGCCAAGTAGGGTCCGGGATAGCTTCTCGAACCGCTTGACATCCTGCATCTGGTCGGTTCGGTACTTGATGCACTGGAAATCGTCGGTTGCCTTGAGCACAAGCGTGCCCTCAGCATGGCGGTACTTGACGACGAAGCGCGTGCGGTCGGGAGCGGCGCGGAAGAGCTGCTCGGCGGCGGCAGCGTAGGCGTCCCAGCTGGCGAAGTAGACCATCTGACGAGAGGGGGCAGTCAACCACAGAGAGAGTGTAATGCTTGTACCATTTGTGAGGTAATTGGCATAGTCCATATAGTGTCTATAGTGTCTTGTCTAGCACCCAGACATACTCAGGATATTTCTCATCAATAAATTCCTCAGGCTATTCAACAAACACTGGTTCCTGGAGTTTCCCATGTAGAAAAGCTGTCTGTATGTCTAGCTAGTGAATGTGCATGCATTTGTATGTTGCAATAGTCAGCAGAATGTTTACTGTTTTGCACCATACCATTGATGTAAAGATCTTGTAGAAATTAATTCACTTGTATTGCATGAAGCCTTTGGCAATAATCTATGCCTTACTTTTGTAACCAGTCTATCAAAATTGTGATCCTGCACAAAGACCCATTTTGTACTAAGGATGCACCTACCAGCCAGTCTCAGGACTAGTCCATATACCTTGTGCATGCATACTGATGTTATTTCATCCACCATAGCTGCTAACATTGAGTCCCAATCTGAGTGTGATTTTGCTTCTGCCACTGTCATTGGATCCAGTAGTCTTGTCAGCTTCTGTGCTTGCACATTGAAGGCAAATAGGCAGTAGAAGTAGTGTAAAATTGATCCAAAAATCGAGAAGTTTGTGTTAAAATTCCAATAGCTGCTTTTCTCTGCTGGCCGTACTCTCACACACTCGACATGCTTCGTGCACTCCGTCAATGCTACATTCCGGTCCGCGCGCGAGATGCACTCCTGGAACAGCACTTGAAGCGGATGTATAATACGAGCGCTAAAAGGGTCAGTGTGTCTCGTACAGATTCTAGCGGAAAGAAGATCAAACGTCTTTGGTTTGCGAGCTCCACTAGCATGTTTGGCCGCACCGAGGAAGAAGGGCTACGAATCCGAATCATCGACAAGGAATCCTTCTCAGACGCAATGGGCATCGAGGAAGCGAACGAACCGCCTCCATCAGTCACTGAACTATACTTCGACCAGATCGATTCCCATAAGATCCTCGGCTTCCGTCCGAACAACTATCCAGAGATGACCGATGCAGCATGCTCATTCTTTGATAAACTGCGCGCCGTGGCTTTAAACAACGCAGATTCCATAGCATCTCCTCAAGAAAAATTGTATATCGACAGCATGGCAACCGAACTCATGAGAGCCGTCAAATGTGATGATGGCAGAGAGCTTACTATTTCGCCCTGCATTCTTAGGCTCTTCATAGGGGACAATAAAATCGAAACGAGCGCAGATAAAGTGGGAAAGAGAGGAACTGGCGTCGTATGGGTAATGCAAGAGCATAAGTGCATTGGTGGCAGCGGGTACAAGATGGGCGACATCCAGCTCGCATCGTGCATGATTGCAGCATACCAGAAAAATGCCCTACCAAAGTGCGAACTTTACCCTGAAATAATGATGGGGATCAAGATCAGAGGCGACAATGTCTATTTCTACTCGATGAGAATGTCTGCCTCCTACCTGGATAGTCTGGATGAAGGTGCACCCGGCGAAGACATCGAAGTATTCAAGTACCCCACCAACAAGGCCCTTAGTATCTCCGTGCCTGAGGATAGAAGGCAGATCCTCAACCATCTGTGGAGTATGAGATGTTATGCCGTTGGGCTAAGAAAGTTGGGGCGCTGCTAGGTGGACTGAATTATCTCTCGCATACAACATCAGCTAGAATGAACATCTCTCGTTGCTCTAATTGCCCTCGTTCTAGCGCTTAATCATTTTCAGCCCAACGGCATAGCATCTCATACTCCAGAGATGGAAGCATATCTATAACATAGCTCCTGTGGGCTCTGGCAGTCCTTCCTGGTAGAACTTCATGACACAATTGATGCCAAGCAGTGGATTGCCCAATGACATGACTCCAAGTGTGCCTTTAATACCAGATGGGCTCCGCACCAAGCCCAAGTTAGACAATTGCTTGAACAGCCCTCATGCAATGCTGCCACCCAAGCCATACCCAATGTACTAACTGGAGCCATGGTTTCCCTCATTGAAAAGGGGGGTTTAACCTAGGTTCTAGGCAGACACTCCTAGCCTAGCCAAATATTTAGGATCAGAAGTAGTATGTTTGCTTGCATTGAAGTCATGGCTCAATGCATGCCACATTTTCTCTCAAGTAGCAGACTAGTAGCACAGACCTGAGAGAGTACAGGCCCCTCACTATGCACCGCCAGACTATGTCTCTTGGGTGCGCCGACACTGCCCAGGTGACGTGTCAATGGGCTCGCACATTGCTCTCTCTTCTCCCACTCTTTCTCACTGCCCTCTCCCAACATGATCCGTGTGCTCCGTCAATGCTTCACTCCCGTCCGCGCGCGAGATGCACTCCTGGGACAGCACTTGAAACGGATGTATAGTCCGTTCTCTACCAAAGTCATTGTGCCTCGCACGGATTCTGACGGAAAGATGAGCAGCAAGCTTATGTTTGAAAACTCCGTTGCCAAATTTGGCCGCGCTGAGGAAGAAGGACTACGAATCCGGATCATCGACAAGGAATCCTTCTCGGACGCGATGGGCATTGGAGAAACGAAGGAACTACCTCCATCCTCGGTCACCGATCTCTACCGCGACGATATCGGCCCCGATCAGATCCTCGATTACGATCCGTGTCTCTACCCAGAAATGAGTGATGAAGCACTCTTATTCTTTGACAGGATGCACGATGTGGCTCGGAACAATGAAAAAGGCACAGGAGAATCCCGAAGAGTGTTGTATATCGACGAAATGGCAGCCGAGCTAATGAGAGCCGTCAACTGCTATGACCGCATGAGTATTATCATGGTAAAGTGCTCTCGTAATCTCTACATGGGGAAAGAAGAGTTTGCAGCGAAAGCCGACAGAGAGGGGAGACGAGGCAAGGGCATCGTTTGGCTACTACAAAAATACACGCACGTCAAGGACCAAAGGTACAAAAAAGGCGACATCCAACTCGTCGCTCGCATGATTGCAGCATATCAGGCCAACGTCAAGTTGAAAGGAGATGTATACCCCGAGAGAATGATGGGGGTCAAAATCAAAGGGGACAGGGTCTATTTCTACTCGATGAGAATGACAGCCTCCTACCTGGAAAGCCTGGAACTAGGTGCACCCTGCGAAGATATCGAAGTGCTCAAGTATCCTGTTGAAGACTGCAAAAGTCCCAAGCACTCCGACAAGCCAGGCCTACGCATCTCTGTGCCCGAGGAGAGGAGGCAGATTCTCGACCATCTCTGGAGTATGAGATGCTATGCCGTTGGGCTGAAAATGATCAAGCGCTAGAACGAGGGCAATTAGAGCAACGAGAGATGTTCATTCTAGCTGATGTTGTATGCGAGAGATAATTCAGTCCACCTAGCAGCGCCCCAACTTTCTTAGCCCAACGGCATAACATCTCATACTCCACAGATGGTTGAGGATCTGCCTTCTATCCTCAGGCACGGAGATACTAAGGACCTTGTTGGTGGGGTACTTGAATACTTCGATGTCTTCGCCGGGTGCACCCAGATCCAGACTATTCAGGTAGGAGACTGTCATTCTCATCGAGTAGAAATAGACCCTGTCGCCTCTGATCTTGATCCCCATCATTCTTACTGAGGAAAGCTCGCACTCTGATGGGGCATTTTCCTGGTATGCTGCAATCATGCACGATGCGAGCTGGATGTCGCCCATCTTGTACCCGCTGCCACCAATGCACCTATGCTCTTGCATTACCCATACGATGTCGGTTCCTCTCATTCCCACTTTGTCTGCACTCGTTTCGATTTCATTATCCTCTATGAAGAGCTTAAGAATGCAGGGCGAAATAGTAAGCTCTCTGCCGTCATCACATTTGACGGCCTTCATGAGTTCAGTTGTCATGTTGTTGATATACAACGTTTCTCGAGGAACTGCTGTGGGATATACGTTGTTTAAAGCGACGGCGCGCAGTTTAACGAAGAATGAGCATGCTGCGTCGGTCATCTCTGGATGGTCGTTTGGACGGAAGCCGAGGATCTGGTAGGAATTGATCTGATCGCAGTATAGATCAGTGACTGATGGAGGCAGTTCCTTCGCTTCTTCGATGCCCATCGCGTCTGAGAAGGATTCCTTGTCGATGATCCGGATTCGTAGCCCTTCTTCCTCAGCGCGGCCAAACCTGCTAGTGGAGCGTTCAAACAAAAAACGCTTGATCTTCTTTCCGCTAGAATCTGTACGAGACACGCTGACCCTTTTAGCGCTCGTATTATACATCCGCTTCAAGTGCTGTCCCGGGAATGCATTGCTCGCGCGGACGGGAATGTAGCATTGACGGAGCGCACGGATCATGTTGGGAGAGGGTGGATGAGCCGAGAAAATTCGTTTTCAAATGACGTGTTCTACCAACACATTCTCGAATGACAGGATCAACACTCCTACATGGCACATGCATATAATTACTCTATGCAGCATCAGTATATACATGATAGTGGTTAATATTCACTGATCACCTGCAACAGGAGTGCTCCTGTTACTACCACTTCAGGGCAGCAGCACTCTATCTCTGCAGGTGAATGGTGAATGCACACAACAACGTGTCGATCCCCGAGGCGACATGGTGCAGACGAATGGAAGTCCGCGGTGGCTGCGCGTCCCACCGCAGCGATCCCAGTTGCGCGATAGTTGGCCGCGGCTGCGATGTATATTAATTTGATAGAGATCTCTGGCCAGATCGGAGGGAAAGCAATATCCCAGCCAATCTGCATCCGCTTATCCCGCATCGGCGTCCCACGAACCTCCGCGGCGTTGAATATAGCGCGCATTGAAGCATTCAACAGACGCATACACTCGACCATGTCATTCCTGACCGTCTGGTTCTCGTCCGCTGCGACCACTCCCTCCTCGTCGACGCCTGCCACCCCCGCCGCCGAGCTGTCCTCCCCGCCCCTGTCCCCGTCTCGCCACCACCGGCACCAGAAATCGCCGTCGTGCGGGGTATCCATCCCGCTGCAACGCACCCTATCCAACCGCTCTGTATTCGCCCACGAACTCCCCCAAGCCACCATTACGGCGGCCGCGCTTGAGTTTATCCCGCTGCTGCGCTCCAAATCGTCCGACTCGACGCTCTCCTCTTCCTCGACTCTTCCCGCTTCGCCGCCCCTTGCGTCTCCCTCCAACGCCTCCCACTCATATGTCATCGTGCGTGGATCCGAGTACTACAAGCGCATGCGGATGCTGCGTGAGCTTGGGATTGAGCCGGACACGCCGATGGATGTTGAAGAGCGTGAAGGGCTGGCGCAGCAGCGACGCCAGCAGCGATTGTCGTTTGACGACGACGATGATGTGCACGGGGCTACGGCTGCATTTGGCAGCATTACACTGAGCGTCGGCGCCTCGGGCAGTGTTCGTCGCTAACAGCTTCCTTCGTTGCACCACCGTAGCACCCCTTTGAGGCGATCCTCCGCCTTCCATTCCGTTTCGTTCTCGCCCGTTGTGTCTGTATCTGTATCATCACCTTGTCAGCGTATCTTTAGCTCTCACCTTGTCGTGGCGCCGCCGGGTCTATTCATCCATCTCTTATCTTACGCCCTTTCTCGCAATCTACGGCCATTGGTTCATCATTTTCTGTACTGCTTATACTACCATCGCATTACCGCCTCGCATCCGTTTGCCCAATGCCAGCCGCATACTCCCATTCGGTACCAGCAACGATCCTATACTCTGTTACTATATACCTGTACCTCCCCTATTGTGTTCGGTACGATATTTTCTTATCCTCCTATCCATGGCCCAGTGCTGTGGATCGTGTCATGTCCATATGCTTGTGCCGAGTGGGTGACGAGGCAGCGATGGTCCCAAATGTTGACCTGCCATCTCCAATAAAGTTTCGTTTTATGATAGAATGCACCCGCCTCGTCTTCTTCGGTGTTTACTGCTTTCTTGCAAAATCGTTCACAACCACAGAGTCCATGGAATCAACAACAGCCCCTACCCGACGGTCCACCGCCTTCTCACCCTGCTCACCCCCTCATCTGCACTCCCAGATCTTGACCACATTGTCGACGCCACCCGTCACAATCACTGGCCCCATCCCAGCACTTCCGCCGGCCTTGACCGATGTCTGCACCGCCACAGTCGTGCAGAAGTGCGAATGGGCTTCGAGGGTACGCGCGCAGCGCCCCGTCCTCAAGTCCCATACCTTGACTGTCTTGTCGTCGGACGCACTAAGCATATACTTGCCGTTCGGGTGGAATGCGATTCGGCGCACCCAGTTGTCGTGGCCGTGAAAGGTGTGTAGTAGGCGGTTGGTTACAACCTCGAACAAACGCAGCGTCTTGTCACGTGAGCCAGATATCACATACGTGCCAGGAACCGCGGCCGTGGTATCACCGGCCTTGGTCCTAGCGCCTTCGCTGCCCGTCACGGCAGCAATCGACGTCCCGTTGGTTACAGCATCTGGCTCGGGCGAGGCAGCCAGGCTCGCAGTGCCGCCGCGTCCAACACCAATAAGCTCCTTGATCGCAGCGTATGCCTCGATTGGCACAAACTCGGCGCAGTTCACAACATGATCGTGGCCGCGCAGCTCATACCGCCCATCGTTTCCTCCGCCGCCTGGCGCCATCACCGCCGCCAGGTCCCACACGCGGCATGTCTGATCATTGCCACCGGTGACCAGCCACCGTCCATCCGTGGACGCACGCACACACCGCACCCACTCCAAGTGCCCGTGCAGCGTGCGGATGCAATATCCGTTGGAGAGGTCCCAGATCCTCACCGTTCTGTCACGCGACGCGGTAGCAATCCTTGCGCCGCCTCCGGCAGCCGCACCCGGGATAAAGCACACGGCCGAGACGGCGTGGTCGTGCCCATGCAGGGTCTTGATGCACTTGAACTCGTTTTTGGGATCCCAGACCTTGATGGTCAGGTCGGCAGAGCAGGAGACAAGCGTTCCCGAGCCAGGGGGGGCATCGGGCGCGTAAGCATCCTGGCGCGGGTCCCAGACGACATCCTGCACGGACTTGGTGTGGCCCTTGAGGGTGCGCTCAAACTCGCCGGTTTCCCAGTCCCAGAGCTTGATTGTGTTGTCCTCGGACGCAGAAGCGAGGAGGGTATGGAAGGGATGGAGGGAAAGTGCGGTGATGGGGGCGCGGTGCGAGGTGAGGGTGTAGCGCGGCGGGGCGCGGGGCAACCAGTCGGCCGTGAAGCCGCCAGCCTTGCCGCGAGCGACCATCATCCCGCCGGGCGCAAGCGCCGCGGCCGCCGACGCCGTAGCGAGCTCCTGCTGCAGCTGGCCCATCTTGCTCTCCAAATCCATGATCTAGTCGCGTTGGTGGGAACGCATGGACGGAGGAGCGGCAAACCTTCTTCTGCAGGCGAATCACCGACGTCCATTTCTTTTCCAACAGACCCGCATACTTGCTTTTAGGGTCGGCGCCCGGACTAAAGTGCTCTTCGTTGATGCCGCAGTCTGCGCGGAAAGCGTCGATGGCGGCGGCGTAGCCCATGTTGTGCATGAAATCGAGCATTGCGCATTGCCTGGGCACGGGTGTCAGCGGCAGCGTAGGCAGATGCGCAGGCAAAGCAGAGACATACAGTTCGTTGCGCTGGCGGTCGGATAGGACGCTCGACATGGTGGCGGAGGCGCGGGTGCCGGCGGCGGTCGTTATATCGGCGGGATGCTGCGTGCCGTCGGAAATATCAAGCTCGATCAACAGTCGTAGCTGGGCGGCAGCGACTCGGGCTTTGCATCCCAGATAGGAAGGCATGCGGCGTGCAGGTCGAATGTAGAAGATGCATAATCTTATGGATAAGCGACTGATGACTAATCAGGCAATGCTAATGCTGCGAGGCCACAACCGGCTGCGACCCTATGACAGCCCAAAGTCACCGAAAGGGTGCCACCCCCTGCCCTCCATCTTTTTCTCTTGGTGCCCTGGTGGCCATTTCATGGATGCGTCTATGGTACGAGTCCGCCTGGGCACTGCTCGGGGCGCCACCAAGACTGCTGTCAGCATGCAAAATAGGCCAAGTGCAAGATCACTACTGGGTGGAGTTGGAAAGCGCATTCTATAATGTGAAGTGTGGTGTGGGGTGACGTGCGATTGGCTGTAACAAAGTGCAGGGAAAGGTGGGCAAAGCAGGAAGCAGCAGCTAAAGTTGAGAGGCTGCTTTAGCTTCACTTCCCCAACAAGGGCTGATTGTTGGTGCTGGAGCAACAATCACCATTGACCAATTAAGATGGCATATGTACAAGTACTTTGTTTACTTGACAAAAGGGATTCTATTATTGATAAATAATAAATGCCTTGTGGATTAGGGCTTATAATACTTTGAACACTACTAAAATGGGCTAATGACTCTTACTTGGCTATAAAGTACTTCTTCTTTCAATCACTGCTTTGGCTTCCACACTTAGTTTGAGTTTGAGACTTGGTGATACTTACCTTGTTGAGCATGCAGCTTGTGCAGCATCTTGAAGGAGAAACCTCATACATGCCATCCGCCGCTGCTGATTACGATCTCGCATATCACCGCGCTGCGCGATTCCACCAGTACTCATTTAAATCCGACGCCGGCTTTCTCCGCGGTCTTGCCTCGCTGAATGTGCCGCCCGGGGATGATCTCCGCTTGCTGCGAGCCCAGATATTTTACTACTCGCGGCGAATAGAGCACATCACTTTGGACGAGTACGCCGCATATATTCTGCAGATGTCTAGCAAAAATTGCAACTTTGAGACAAGAAGTGGTGGTGCTAATTTGCCTCCGGGAGCTGTCTTGGCGCCGTCATCGGGATGTCCGTTTTCATCAGGGCGATTGCATTCTGCAGGCGGCTCCTTTTCCCCATCGCCACAGTGTCCCTTTACCGGTGCCCGAGACTCGACAATCGACTGTTCTATTGGCACAAAATTCCTGAGAGTGCAAGTACCAAGCGGCGACGGGATGGATCCGGGAAGGCATCCGTGGATCGCTGTCATATCCATTCGGGATGCATCTCCCTGGACAATCGACCGTATTCGTGCATTATCTTGGACGATAAGTGAAGTGCAAAACCGAGTAAAGCGAGAGCTGGCTGATAGTAGCGCGCAGCCTATTGTAATCCTCACATCCGATGCTGGCATCTGTCCGCCTTCTGACTCGGAGCCTGTCGCTCCTTTTGCATCGACTCGCATAGAAACCAAAGACTGGCGTGTGTTTTGCCCTGAATTCGATGCCGATATTCCCGTGGGCGATCTACGGGA
Organism: Zoopage sp. CT-All; assembly: GCA_004114245.1. Taxonomy (NCBI): domain Eukaryota; kingdom Fungi; phylum Zoopagomycota; class Zoopagomycetes; order Zoopagales; family Zoopagaceae; genus Zoopage; species Zoopage sp. CT-All. Next base: position 15,574 of record QZWS01000043.1, read on the forward strand.
TGAACTCGCACTTCTGGTCTCGGCGATAGAAGGCCTCGCGTTTCCACTTATTGCCGTTCTCAATGGACATACCCATCCCCTTGTTCTCGATACGCTGGTCGCTTCGAATAATTCCGTTCTCATTGCTACCGAGAATACTATTGTTAATGTAAAAGATATGCGGCCTGAGCCGCTTGAGGGTGTGTTTCCCGGGTCTATTTGGCTAAATCGGTGCATGCCCGATGATCCCGCAATTCGTCGTTATTTAGTCACTATGGCGCATTTTGCTAATGCAGCTATGCCTATCTTGGCCAGCACCGAGCTCTCGTTTCGCTCACCTTCGCTCTGCCTTCGCGCTGCAGACCTCACCACTAGCCGTCGACACCAATCATGTCTTGCCCAAGCCTTTCTAGCAACCCGGGAATATCCACGCTTTATTCAACATATACAGTCCACAAATGGTGGCCCCGCAAGTGACGACTCTTCTACTGAGTGTTCCAAGGCTCCATCCGTTCATTCGCTAATTGCCACCTGGGACAAGGTTTGGTGCGGATGCGATTCCCTCGATGCCTGGCTCCCCGAAATCAGCTACATGTTCGCACCAGACACTCTCAGCACTGACGACCTTTTGGTACGCGTTGAAGCCACTCTAAGCGATCCTCCGTTGCATTTTGATTCGGGGTGGTTGCTTTGGTTGAAAGCTGGGCTGCAAAGCATTGTTTCCAATCAACTGGTGCACCACCTTGATGCACACCTCGCAGCAGTTGGATGCAAGGCTGTAGCAGCCGTGGATGGGGACAGAATATCGGTTACTACCGTGAGACCCTGTAGGCATGAATCGTTAGTGGACTGGTTTGCTGTGCACTCAGTGTCGCTCCAGTCAAGTATTTCCAAGTCTGCAAGGGAAGGATGTCCGTATTTTCGTGGAGCGTAGTTTGGTATTGTAATTTGATTACAGTGTACAAGTCAATGGTCACTAGCTCCTTATTCATACCTCAAGCTTTATCTCCATATGGCCAGCTAGCCAGTTGCTTCACTCTCAAGTATGCAATTCTAGTGCCAATGTATGATCCTTACTAGTAAGCACTTATTTAGCAGCTCGCAATAAAAACAAGATAATTGTGGAGATCAACAGATGGAGTGCCAGGCATAAAGCGCTATCTATGACATAGCATCAACACCATTTTACCACACCCCCTCCCCCCAGCCTACAGTTGTCAAAGACAGCCAGTACAGTTATACAAAGTATCGTGCGTAAATGTATCACACGCCAGGCAGAACCAGTGTCGACATCGTGGACATTCAAACCGCCCACTCGATATTTCATCCTCGGCCATATTCGAGGTCGACTTTATCTTTCCGGGGGGATGCTGCTGCAATTCCGAAAAGGTGTCATTGCACGCCCAACACCGTGCACAGTCTGTCACTGCCGCTCTAGTCACCAGAATCGATAACAAGGACGAGGGTATGTACATACAAACCTGTCCCAGGAAACTGCGCGGTATATAGGCACGGGGAACAGATGGTGGTTGGCCCGAGCAAGATGCGTGCTTGCGGCAAGAATAATACCACATCGTGGGCATGGCTGAGGGATATCGCAGACTTGAGCGTTGCAGTCCGGGCATACGTAGCCCTTCGTCTTGAGCTCCATATGACTAGCCAAGATGCCATCAATATGCAGACAAAGGGCAATATACCACGAGCAAAGAACAGGATTCGCCACGTCGGTGATTCGCCGCGGAAAACCCATTCTCATTCCACCGATTGCAACATCGGATCGAGGGGGGTCGTTCCCTGCAATAGAAGCGTCCACGCCCACGTCTACAACCGATGGCGGTGGTACGGCTTCCAGGATGGCTTCCTTCGCATGGGTCTCGTCCATTGCCACTACATACTTTCCTTGTGTCGTTTGGCACATCTTCTTCAGCACGTGAACTTCCGCGGAGAGTGAGACGACAGAGACTCGGATGCCAGCGGCACGAACCATCTCCAGGGTATCCATCAGCGATTCGGGATCGCATGTATGCACTGCTCCAACAATCATAAGGATTTCTCGCGTCCCGCCAACAGGGCCACCTCCGTTCAACGCCGACACGTGCGGCACGCTGCAAAGCGCACGCAGCGCCACGCCCAGCGCATTGCCAAAGCTCGCTTCTCCCCGAGGGTCCTCCGCCTTTATCTTTGCTGCCGCACGCATCACCATATCTGGACTATCGCTAAACCCGGCGCGAAGCTCGGCAACACCGTCCTTGAGGCATATCACCGCCGCTTGCGCAATCGGGTTTTGCTCGTGAAACTCGCGCAGAAACATCTCCGCCAAGGAATTGGCCACTCGGTGTCGGGTGGGAAGAAAATCCCTTGCAGAAGGATCGTTGTCGCTCAGTGCACGGGACGCGTCAATGACGAGGCAGACGTGGCGGATGATGCCCTTCTGGATGATTCGACCAGCACTGCCTTCGCCATCCCCAGGCTCGGCAGTCGCAGATACCGCCGCCAGATACTGCCGTCGCCGTCGCTGCAGATTCGATAACACTCCGGCCGAGGCGGACAATGCACCAGCTTCGTCTTCGTGGATTTGATCCCAGGAACGAGTGTAGGCCTCCCATGCGTAGCCGCCGCTGCCGGTCTTGCCGCCTATTGATGCAACACCCGCGGGTCGAGCCAGCATTTTCTTTGCGCGTCCTCGAGCTGCCGCGCCGGATTTTCCGCGTGAGGTCGATTCGGTGTATTCATCGTCCGAAGCCAGATACTCTGGGTCGCTCATCCGAGTGTTGTACAACTCCCAAATCTGCGGCTCATGCTGTACAGCCTCAATGTCACACTGGCCAAGGCATGAGGGCATATTATTTCCAGCGCACTCACATTCGATAGTTTAATTGCCTCGGAATCAGCGACCGCAAAGGCAAGGAGCCATACGCGACGATATCGGATTTGGAGCGGATCATTGTTGACGCGTACGCTGCTGCATCCGCAACCATCTCCCAACGCATCCGCGCCCTCGATGCATATCAGTTCGTATCTAGCCATTGAATTTACCCTGCTTATTCTGGTTGAAAGTCGGCTGGCCGATGACCACGGCTCAATCAAATCGACCACGACTCTGCCGTTCATGGCGGCATCAAGGCCGAGGAGCGCAAAGTCTGGAAGTATCCCGAGCAAGGGACTGATCATATCTCATGCATGGCTATTGCTCCTTATTGACGCAGTGGGAAATGATCCGTCGCCGATTGTACGCGTCCACGCGTGCCGCACACTTGTGTCATCAAACCGCTGGGGCACTGACCAGCAACGAATCGCAAAGCAACTGATGCTGCAAATACTGAGCAAGAACGCACTTTCCACTCCCGGCGTATCAAAGAAGCGTAATCACGACGGCGCTTTGAATGCGAATACAGCGGCAGATGATGGGATTCCTAGAGCGTGTCATGGAGCCTTGGTGCTCGCCTTGGAGGCAGAGGAGCAATCCGTGCGTAGCGCCGCATTAGGTATGTTTGCTGCCTACACATATCGACTAGGAAAAATTCGTTGATAGCTGTGATTGACATGTTGGCCAAGAGCAACAAGGTGTTTTTCACGAATGCTATTGGACTCGTACTAGGTAGAAGCATTGAGCATTGCTCCGCCTCTGATCTGACTCATCCAGATTTGGTAAACGACGAATTGGAGGAAATTCGTCTTGCGGCTCTTGCATTAATACTTCGTCTTGCCCATCATTACAAGGGTATCTTTCTATCGCCCGAGCACATATCTACGCTGGCAGATGCCCTGGTTGATCCGAGCTCGTCTATGCGCGAGGCGGTCTTTGAAATTTTTACGTAGTCCTTCTTTTCCAACCTAGCAATGCTAATCATCGTACCAGACAAGTGAGGGTAAAAAATACAGCGGCCCTTCGAGCTATGGTTGGCGCTGTCCTGGAGCGATGTCGACCAAGTGATGATAGCAAATTGATTCTTCGCGTTTTTAGCCGATTCGGGTGTAATCATGCGAATATTTGCGGTACGCAGGCCCGTATTTGTGCACTCTGTTGAGACTGTCTGCAGAACGAATGGATGAACTCATTGGCACGGATAGGGATTACAATATCAGTGACTTTCGAAGTGCGCCCATTTTATGATATTGCTGTACCTATTTTACCTTGACGTATAGGTGCCTTTCGCTGCTGTTTCGTCGCAAACATTTTGGCGGTTCGAAATCGGCAATTGGACGGTGGTGTGCCTGATTGGTTTTTTCCACGTTATCGATGGTTCATCGTATCTCACCCTGACGATTTTCCCAAGTTCAAGGTAAATTTGGCTTTTTGCTTGATGACGATCGAATGCAGCAATAGAGTTTTGCCGGTAGTCACCTCCCGTCGAATATGGCTCCGTTAATATTGGCCGATACTCAGCATAGTGAGCGGATGGTTATTAGACATACCCTTGACGCAGCTAGATAAATTCACATCAAAACGAAAGTCAGATGGCTTAAGCAGTGACCTAGTAAGATACCTGGATTTGTCCATCGTGCAATGGCAAGCCGGACGGCTTGATGCAGCCACCAAATTGATCAACCTGGCCACAGCTTGCTTGAAGCAGGACATAAGTGCTCGATCAACTGCGACGCTTGACTTTACGCTGTGGATTTGCGAAATCCTGGCAGCTATACTTGAGGTGCAGCAGCACTTGATCCAGCATTCATGCTAACCTTGCAAAGTCGCTCAATCACATACGAAGGAAATCCAAGCTATCTATCATACCTTCGCCAGAGCATATCATCGCTGCTCGATATCGCTATGCAGAGCTCGATTCGACTGCTCTGTCGTTTCTTGATGAACTTGCAGGCATTTCATTTCTTGTCCAGCTCCAAAGTCCTGGTGTGAGGTATTTTTAACCTCTTCTCATTGACTCGATTGACGCTTTATAGCGAAGGAAACGTGTTGTCTCGAAACTGCTTCGAAGCCTCGCTTATGACGCTGCAAAAGTGCTTTTGGTGAGCCATGTTAAGCGAAGGCTCGTGCTAATAAAATCAGCAATAGCAAATCGTTCTATGACAAACTGAACCAGCTTCAACTCGAATCAGGACCCATGAAGGTTGCGCTGGGATCGATCTTAGCAGTTCGTGTATTTATCACATTTTGGCGCTTATTTGCAATCAGACATGGACACCACGGTTATCTCCGAGCCGTCTACCGATACAGATACGCGCAGTCAAGGCATCACTAGCATTTGTCACTCCACCAAACGATGTCATTCAAGTACTTGCGTTTTGCCCTCTCAGCATCCAACTCCGCATTGCTCTATCAAATCATCTGAGGCAAGCATCGCCATTAATATTGGTATCCAAGGTTATCTGCGACTGAGTGTTTGACGAGTGCGAATTAGATCCGTGTTCCAGGGGGTCCTTCTCGCTATTTTTTTGCCCCAGTTCATGACACCCTCGATGACGGTGCAGATGGGATAGTGAAATACGAAACTATTATACAATTGATCTTCGACGGCCCATGGGAAGGTAAGATGCCTCTGCTGCCTCTGTACAACTCTTGTATCTCTAGAGCCTAGAATCGCCACATTCGCGCTGTGCATTCCGCGAACACAGATGTTTCCCAACAGCGGCGATGCGTGCGAGCAAATATCGGAGCCTGTTCATGTCAAAATATGGCCTCGCGACCCAAGCAACGGATGAAGCAAATTCGGACGATGCGTTAAACATATTTGCATTCCAGTGGCAGTGCCCGCCTGGCCAATCGACGCGTTCGAACAATGTAGTCTAATGTGGCATGCATTGAGCCTTGACTTCAACGCATACTGATCCCAATATTCGGGCAGTCTAATTTGCTCCCATGCTCCGCGCAGCGTTGATTTTGAAACGCCCAAATGGCGTCCTCCACTCGCCAAAGCCCATAGCCCTAGCGTTTGGATCTAGGAAAGCACTTAACCCGGTATGCTCGTCGTCGCAGCTCCTCCTGACCGCCGGCTCGCGGACGCTCTCCTCGGCAATCGCGCATCACCGGATGCCCAAGCTGCCCGCATTTTTGGCTATCAAGCGCGCCTATGCAATGTCCCCTCAAGGTAAAAATAGTATAACAACCACTTATTGACAATGTTAGGCTTTTCTCTTGGCAATCAGCAGCCACAGCAAGGGGATGCATTAAAGGCGTATGGCATCGATTTAACCGAGCTCGCCGCCAACGGAAAGCTTGACCCGGTAATTGGACGGGACGAAATTATAAGGCGGACGATTCAGGTCCTTACTCGGCGCATCAAGAATAACCCGGTTCTGATCGGTGAGGCTGGGTACGCTGTGTCGCCTCCCTTGGCGGAGAGTTATCTGATCCGTCGTTGTTCTAGCGTCGGCAAGACTGCCATCATGGAAGGCTTGGCCAATCGCATTGTGAATGGAGAGGTTCCAGACTCGATCAAGGGCAAGAAAGTCGTGTCGCTGGATCTTGGCGTAAGATCCTTCCATATATAGCTGATCTTCCACTTGTTGCCATCCTCGTAGTCTCTCATCGCAGGCGCAAAGTACATGTCAGATACCCATTTAGTGCCCACTATGCGGCGTTAATCGCTGATTTAGGGGTGAATTTGAAGAGCGTCTGAAAGCCGTTCTGCGAGATGTTGAAGCCGCGTCAGGCTCGGTCATACTCTTTATCGACGAGCTCCATACTCTTATGGGCCTGGGCCGGTCCTCTGGTGCCATGGATGCATCCAACCTTCTGAAACCTGCTCTTGCGCGTGGCCTCTCCTTGGCCGGCAGCACCACCATCGACGAATATCGCCAGCACGTCGAGAAGGATGCGGCTTTGGCTCGTCGCTTTCTGCCCATCATGGTTGAGGAGCCAAATGTTCAGGACACTGTATCGATTCTTCGAGGATGTAAGCCTACCTCGTCAGGCTACAATAATCTAAGCAAATTCAGTGAAGGAGCGATACGAAGTTCATCACGGCGTGCAAATTTCGGACAGTGCACTCGTCACCGCCGCTGTGCAGTCTCATAGATACATATCTGACAAATTCCTTCCTGACAAGGTAGCAACCCCTTGGGCAATGTAGAATCAAGTGTCACACTCTCAGGCAATCGATCTGGTTGACGAGGCTTGCTCAAAGCTGCGGTTGCAGCAGGAGAGTCGACCAGACGTCGTCGAGCAGCTGGATCGTGAGATCATGACGCTTCAAATTGAAATCGAGTCTCTCAAGAAGGTAATTCGGGCGTTTCAGTCACCTCTACTAACTGTCGTGACAGGAGACAGATCCACTTTCGGCTGAGCGCCGCAATAAGCTGCTTGATCTATTGAAAGTGAAACGCGATGAAAGCAAAAGACTTACTGCAATCTGGCAGGCAGAGAGGTATATTTTCAATTCCCTACCCTTGATTGACGGGCTTACTAGGGCCAAGCTTCGCGAGATTCAGGCAATCAAGGCTTCCCTCGAGAAGGCTCGTGTGGATCTCGAAGCTGCCCAGAGAAATGGTGATTTTTCGCGTGCCAGCGAGCTTCAGTATGGCGTCATTCCAGACTTGGAGCAGAAAATACCTACGGAAAGCTCGTAACGATAAGTTCATTGTTATCAACGTTAACTGTGTTCCAGAGTGGATGGATCCGAAGAGGGACAGCTTATCCATGAACGAGTTTCTTCGGACGATATTTCACGCGTTGTCTCGCAGCGAACTGGCATCCCTCTGCAATCGCTGATGAAAAGCGAACGTGAGAAGTTGCTAAGCATGGAATCTACTCTCTCACAGAGGGTTGTTGGGCAGGAACCCGCTGTTCGAGCTGTAGCCGAAGCTGTTAGGTGTGAAGTCCATCTGTCGCCGTTCACAAAGGCATCTTACTCTGTATAGACTCTCTCGATCAGGTCTGAGCAATCCCAACAGGCCAATCGCGTCGTTCTTATTCCTGGGCCCCACTGGTGTTGGAAAGGTAGCACGCCAATTTACTACCACATCCTTGCTTACACGATGTCAGACCGAACTCTGCAAAGCGATTGCCCAGTTGCTTTTCGACACTGAATCAGCCGTGGTGCGAATCGATATGAGCGAATATACCGAGCGGTTTGCCTCCTAGCGCGTAATTTTAGGTCTAATGATGGTAGATTCGCTGTTTCACGTCTTCTTGGGGTATTGGTAGAAACTTGATAATATTCCTGGCTAATGCTGTCATGTCCAGGCCCCTCCAGGCTATGTTGGTCACGAGGAGGGCGGCGAGCTTGCTGAGGCGGTACGCCGCAAGCCCTATGCAGTCGTCTTGGTCGACGAACTCGAGAAAGCACACAAGGACACGCTAACCGTTTTCCTTCAAATTCTCGATGAGGGACATGTCACCGATAGCAAGGGTCGTCGAGTGGATTTCCGCAACACAATCATCATAATGACGTCCAATCTCGGTGCTAAAGCACTAGCTGCTTCGGCTGATTCCACTGGAGAGGTCGGTCCGAGCGAGCGCGACTATGTTATGGATGCCGTTCGCCATCACTTGTCGCCCGAATTCATAAATCGCATCGATGATATGGCAAGTATCCATTTTTTATAGCATTGCATTTAACATATACTCTTTCTCAGGTCATTTTCAACCGTCTGTCTCGTCAGGCCATTCGCGATATTGTCGACATCCGCTTGAAGGAAGTTCAAGAGCGCGTTCACGATCGTCGTGTAACCCTTGATGTGGACGAATTGGCAAGGACGTGGCTGGCAAACCAGGGCTATGACCCTGCATACGGAGCCAGGCCACTCAACCGCGTCATTCAGAAGGAACTTTTGAATAGAATGGCAAGGATGCTTATCGACGGAAGCTTGCATGACGACCAGCATGTATTGATCACAACCGAAAAACGAGATGGCTCGGAAACTCTTTTGGTGCAGCCTGGCGCGAATGCATAGTTCTTTGCTGTGCATTTACAACGCTACTCATCAACTGATACTGACTTGAGTGCAGCCTTTGCCTTTTGGATCTATCGTATATGTTAGGGGAAAGGAACCAGTCATTTTGACTTGCCCTGGAGGCCAGATCGCTGATGCTCGCGTCCTGGCGAATGACCCTCCAGTCAAAGTCCACGCCAAAAATAAGCTGAATACCCAGCGCAATGTGACGCGAGCGACGCTCATCTAGGCCCGACAATTCGTCGACAATGTCCGTTATAGGATTGCATCGCGAATCGTAGTAGCACCGTCTGACAAAATCTAAAAGACACGCCTTGATGGAATCAATGTCGTCCGAATTCGACTGATTCTCAAAAGATATAACTACAGAAATATGCTTCTTCACTGCTTCAACATGATACATACTACTGATGCGAATGGTGGAAGAAAGCGCAAGCACAGTATGGCCGCCATCGCGGTGATAGCGCACCTGGAATTGGCCGTCCGACCAAGGCAGTTGATCTCCATTGAACGTCAGATTCCCGCTATCGATGTCATTACCAATGACCGGCTCAGTACTGCTGGTTGAAGGGGCTGGAACCCAGATCCAGTGCCCTTGAGAGGACACGGTGGAGACAAGTTCAGAGTCATTGTCGCCAATCCGATATATTCCAAGCCAGTCTTGCGACGATCGATGCTTGGGTGCTTTCCAGTGGACAGAAATCGAACGGCCAAGCTCAGTCTCTTCAACAGCAAGGCTTACACTATAGTCCTGGACATCAGGTACCTGGTCGAGTTCGGTTTGAGCACTAATAAAGCATGAAACAGGACACCGAAAATAGCAGCATACTTCGCTACAGACATTCGCAGCAGCACACCCATACTCTCCAGGGTTCCATCTGTTAGCGTACGTTTGCGTTCACGCGCCGTGTCGCCCGTCAGTGATCGAACCAGCCCACGACCAGCCTCTACAACAGTGGATACATGATCGCGGATAGCCGACTCTTCTTCTCGCAATAGATACACAATTCCTTCCACCTGGCGGCGAATCATTCGTCGGCCTTCCCCGCCGTCGAGCAGGTGCTCGCGAACAACCTTGGATGCACCGCCTTCTTCACGGACAGCTGTAGCCCCATACCTGCGACGCATGTGTGGTCGCTCAACAAAGCTGATGAAGAGCATATTGGCGAGGTGAACCGCGGAAGCAAGGACGAAGAGCGATCTATCGCTGGACCAGATGGCAAATCCCCAAAACGAAGCGGGCCCTAGGATGCGCGATGGATCGTTGAGGAAGCGATAGATGCCACCATAGCGAAGCTTGGCGGGATAGTCGGCAGTGAAAAAATCGCCATAAAACCAAGCAAATATGCCGAGAGCTCGACTCACCTCGCGGGCAACGTAGCCGTGTAGCGCAATGAGAAGCACGCCAAATGTCTGCCATAGAAGGCCGTCGGCGGACAGAACATACTGCCCAGGTGCTGGATGCATGATACGGTGACTATGCCAAAGACGAATTGCCGCAAGTCCAAACGTCGCATGCGCCAGCACCAGGGTAGTGTTGTACAACGTCTTCCAGGCGCGAAACGCGTCAACGGTTGGATCTGCGCCGGCACGAACCACACCTCGCGTCCACCATTTAGATGTCGATTGGCGATGCAGTATAACAAATGTACCAATGGTATGAATCGCACTTGCGACGACAGCGTGCACGAGCGCAGGGAGCGTCGAGGCCGGAAGAAATGCTATGACGAGGGCATATGCGATAAGCAGGCTGAGGAGGAGATCGGCTGCACGAAATGGCGAGAAATTGCGAAGGATTTGCAGCTCTTTGGCATCCACATATTGCTTGCGCAGAGTCTTTGGGGCGTCGTCGGCATCCTCGTCCGATTCGTTCGCTGCCAGCCCATACGTCTTGTGAATGTGGGGATTTTCGACCACTTCTAGGAAAATCATTTGCGCGGCGTGGGCGGCCAGGCTTGCGTAGAACACGGCGTGCGATCCGGTCACCAGCGCCATGCCATAGTAGCCAGCGTAGCCAAGCGAGTACATGGGGTGCGGCGCAAGGTTGAATACGCCGTCAAACACGAGCGAGCCGGTCTTGAGGAAGAAGAAATCGCCCCAGTACCATGCATAGTCCTTGACGACCCGATGCGCGTCAAGTTTGACCCAGGCATTGAACGCCATGAGGAAGAAGCCCACGTTGTAGCGCAGAATCCTGGAGAGCAGCGGCATTGACGAAGCAGAGGCAGTGGCTGGGCTATAGCACGCAATGGAGAAGCACATGTAGGCCGTAAAATCGTTGAGCAGGACGAGATCGACCAGCTGGCGGAAGAGCAGCCAGGTATTGAATTCGATCGGAGCACTCTAACAATGCGCATTACCACCCGGAATGTTTCAATGGGCATGCTATCGCACCTTGAACGAGTAATCAACGCCCATTTTCCCTTCGAATTGCTTTTTAATCCAGCGGCTCCAGGCCACAGGCACCGTGCCTGGTTGTGCGTTACGGTTGTCAACGTCAAATACCCGCGAGCGGCGAGCCAGTTGCACCAACCACAATTCATCGCTCTGCTTCTTTAGCAAGCACCCCAGCCCAACATTGTACGCGATACGAAACGCCGCAAATAGCCCAAAGAAGAGGAAGCGGGAGATCCAGGTGGGCACCAAAGCGAGCAGCAGAACCTGGACGAGGATGCAGGCGATGGTGGCATAATCCATCATACTACGGTGCCTGCCGGACGCCGAGAAGAGAGTCGCGAGCATCTCGGTCGTCTGCGGGATATGAAACTCTACCAGTAGAGGATATATGCGCGTGAGCGGAGATGCAGGGGCAGGGCATACCTGAGCCGTCGGGGAGCCGGCCCATCGGCTGCTTGTCCTGGCCATCGTAGTCCGCAGATGCTGCACCGGCATTGCCGCCGTTGGCGGTTGATGCTTTGCTCATCGATCGGAGGGAATCGTGGATCGCGGATCGCGGGTGACGACGAGAGCCAAAGTGGAGTTCTCACGGGCTGCCCCAACACGAGCTGCTACGGCAAGAATATATCAGTAGGCTTGCCACTCTCCTCCTGGAAATACAGACCCAGCTTTACTGTGAGAATTGCAGTGGATTGATGGGAATATTGATGTGATTTGCTGCTTGAGAATGTGGCACTCTGCTGTTCCACAGCAATGCCTTGTTCTGCGACAGACATTAACTGCACTTGCTGAATTTATTATGAATGCTTGACATGCATAGTGCAATGGGAGCAGGCATGCAGTTTATTTTTAAGATGATAATGAAGTATGCTGCCTTTATAGGAGGGTGCTAACTACAGCCAATTTTGTGTATTGTCCAGCACTAAGCCTGTTCAAGATTAAAGCAAAAGTCATATTTGAATTCCAAAATATACCAGTCAGTCTACAAGCCTTACTATAACAGATCTGTTAGTAGTCCAAGTGTGTGCAAGGGACTATTCAGAATTGAACTGGAGACCTGGCGATCTACAGTCGCCCACTCATACCACTGAGCTACAAAACTTTTGGGTTTGGCCGAGACACTCTGACCGTCCCGTTTTCTCCCCACCTAACCACTCCAACCACCCCAACACCCGCACATCCCCCACTCACTGCACCACTGAAACACCAAATCACCAGAAATATGATCTTTCGCTGCTCATTTGTCATACTCATTACCCTTGCTGTTGCCTGCATAGTTGCCTCGGTCAATGCCAGTAGGGATGTAAGGGCACTGATGGAGGAGAATCACAGGTTGAAAAATTGGGTGGAGGAGCTATTGGCAAAGGAGCTATTGGCAAAGGAGGCAAAGGAGGCACATGAAACGGAAAAAATGACGGCAAAGATGAAGATAAACAATCAGGCAATGATGAAGGTAATGAAGAAGTCAATGGAACTAGGACGTAGCCAGGGAGTTAGTGTGTAGGTGGTTGATACAAACATTGCTTCTTGCAGTTATTTATGCCTGAGCTGTCTACCATTGTAGAAAAATTTATAGTAAACAGAAGGTAGAGAATCAGGCAAGGATGCTGGAAGTACTCAATTCAGATATTAATATGGGCAGATCAATCTTCAAAGTAAATCATTAGCCAATTTGGGAAATGGCTATATAAATTGAGCCTGTCATTTGTAGCATTGGAACTAAGACATGATAGCCAAAAAGTGTTGTATTGACTATTATGAAAAAACTTACTTCATTGAACTACTTGCAGTATTGTGGTGAGCTGGGTCTCATGGAGTATAATATAATTAAAAGGGACTACTACTTTCTACTGCCACATCACAGTACCTACTACTGCTTAATTCTAATAGCATACATAGTCATATTTAAATTCCAAAGTATACCAATTTGTCCACAAGTCTTACTATAACATATCTGTCAGCAGCTCACATACGTGCAAGAAACTATTTGGGATTGAACTGGAGACCTGGCAATCTACTGTTGTTCACTCATACCACTGAGCTACAAACTTTTTGTTGTGATAAGAGCAACAGAACCCAGAAAAACCAAAACATCATCAAAGTGATGACGTAGTGTCGTAGGAACAGAGTAGGGGTCTTTATCTGTTGTAAAAGGGCACCACAAGTGGCCTTCACAATACAAGTTGTTATCACGGTGAGAATTCAATCTGTATTTCCTAGAGGCTGGGGCGGGCGGGGCTCCTTCTTATACCTTGGATCCGGCACGGTTTTCCCTGGCACGGCTTGGCTATGTGTCATAGCGCGTCACACAAACGTTTAATATATACACTCGTTCGTTTCATGGTTGCTCGATTTGGGGTGATGCGACGGTAGCACGACTGGCTCGATTCGTGTAACCGTTTCCCGATTTGGCTCACGATTCACTTCGAAGATCGGTCCGTCCACAGTAGCATTAGTAATCCAACAGTATAAAAGGAGAGTGAGTGCAACTTGTCTCCTGACAAATACAGAAATTATATACTCTGAACACATCTGTGATCTTACAAAACCCACCACTTTTTGGATCTGCCCGGTCACGCTGACAGTTCCATTTCTCCCACTCAATCACTCCAACGCCCCACACATCCACCACTCACTGAACCACTCAACGCATGGATGCCAAACACTCATCATTGCCCAGTGTGCGGGAGATCACCAACAGCAAGGTGCTTGAAGAAGGGGCACGTAGTCCAGTGCGCAGGCTGTTCCTCGATGGTGTCTGTCTACAAGAATCCTCCGCTATGCAGGTCGTGCGAGACAAAGACCAAGAAGACAGAGCTTACGAAGTAGTGTCGTCTCAGTACTCTCTCGTTGAACTCCACCAGGACAAGGTTATCAAGAGGCGTCTCCAGAACACTCCTGTCTCCATGTTTGTGAACGAAGTGAGAGCGATCCAATTCGTCAAGGAGCACACGACGATCCCTGTCCCCACGATCCTTCACTGGAACGAGAACCACATTGTCATGTCTAGGATTGAAGGATCTCCAATGTGCGAACACTCAATCCAGGGCTTCGAGGAAGACATCGTGTCTCAACTGCAAGGCTACTGCTCTCAGCTGTGGAACATCACTTCGAGCATGATTGGCTCCTTCGTTGGTCCCACCTTTGAGTTCGCTAGCCTGGTCACAGAGAAGAACATCGACTATCCGAAGGGCCCCTACTCGTCTGTGGACAATTACTTGCGCTCCTACAGAGTGAAAGAAGGCTTGGACCCCTCCTTCATGGGAGTTTACTCGGCTGAGGAGTACAATGCTATCGTCAGCACTCACTGCAACTTCAGACTTAGGCATGGCGATTTCGAGCCCAGGAACATTCTCGTTAAGGACGGAGTAGTAACGGGAGTCGTTGATTGGTCCATGGCTGGATTCTATCCCGAGACTACCTTCTGGGATGACGGGAATCCATTCATTGACCGCTCCTGCGATGACGGACTCATCCTTCCACTCATGCGTATGTTTGACGTTGAACACCTCGAGCAACTCCGTCGTGTGATCAGTTACTTTACAATCACCACTATGTTCGAAGCTAGCAGGTCAGATGGTGATGCCGAATCTACTTGAGTGCAATACTTCATAGTCTGCTTTTAAAAATGAAATGTATTGTTACGGCAACGTCGCGTCCACTAGAACTAATGAAGATACCAGCTGACTGAGCAAGTTCACCCTGGCGCGATCTCTGACCGTCCCGTTTTCTCCCCACCCAACCGCTCCAACCACCCCAACCGCTGCAACCACTCCAACGCCCACTCACCCCCCACTCACTAAACCACTGAAACACCAAATCGCTAGAAACATGATCTTTCGCTGCTCGTCTTTCGTACTCATCACTCTTGCTATTGCCTGCATGGTTGTCTTGGTTGATGCCAGTGGCGGTGTAAGGTCACAGGCAGAGGATAATTACAGGCAGGCAAGGCAGCAGGCAAGGCAGGAAGCACAATTTAACCAACGGGTGGAAAGGGAGCGGGCAAGGAAAATGCAGAGAGAAGAATATATACTGGCAATGAGGAAGGTAGTGAATCAGGCAAATGAGGAATTGAAGAATAGGAGACTAGAACGTCATAACCCGTTTAGTATGTAGATGCAGAGTTCTCCCTCGAGATAGTGACACCTTAAAATAGTGATATCCTTGATATAGTGACGGTCCGTGCCACATTTTTCGCGATGATGACGAACCAAGCGCTGCACACCATCCCCACTCCAACCGCTACCCCCACGTCTATTGACGCGCATCCGACGCATCCGCACATTGCAGTCGTCTCGGATCTGAAAGGTTATGTGCGCGGACTCAATACTGACACGGGGGTGGAGCTATGGCACCATCGGGCGCATGCAAAGTCCTGCCGTGCTGTTCGATTCTCTGCCGATGGATCTCGTACGCATTGATCTGAGCCTACTTCTCAGTAATGCTTTTCGTATGATAGAGCTATTCACGGCATCAAAGGATCGATCCGTACGGTGTATGGATGCGGAAACACGTCAGGAAACATGGGCTATTCTCAAAGCTCACAAGCACGCGATCACTCTCGTAGTATTACAATGCTAACAATTTCGTGCTTTTGCACACTTTTAGGACGACGATAAACGCGCTGTGTGTTATGGCGGCTGGTGCACGGGATCTTATCGCGACAGGAGACGATGATGGCTTCGTCAAGGTAAAATACCTTAATACGTTGATCAAGTGCAAATGACGCCGTAGATATGGGACACGAGACAGAAAAGCGTGGTAGCGTCGTATCAAGAGCACGAGGACTATATAACAGACTTTACGTACAATGCGGACACCAAATCCTTGATCTCCGTTGGGTACGTCACAACTCCACTACTTCCCGGTTTGAGCACGTTGCAATCACCTACGTCTGCTTACAGAGGTGATGGATACCTTTCTGTGGTGGACGTACGCCGAACGCGTCTCATCGCTCGCTCGGACAATAGTGAAGACGCGCTGACATCCGTCACACTCGTGCGAAACAACACCAAGGCGCTGGTGGGCACAGAAAATGGGTCGCTGTTGCTATGGTCCTACGGCGACTGGGGCGATTACAACGATGCTGTGAAAGACGGACTGCCCTCCTCCGTTGACTCGGTTCTAAATGCCAGCAGCGATGGCGACGATACAGGCAAGTGTCGCGTGCTGGTTGGATGTGGCGATGGTGGCGTCCGGCTGTGCTCGCTATTTCCGAATCGCGTCCAGGGCTTGATAGTGCACCATGGAGACATTGGGAATGCTGACAGCAATACCAAGATTGGTGGCGGCCTGCCGGTAGAAGGAATGTGCTGGACGCGGGCCGGAAATCTGTGCACTATTGCGCATGATGAGACCGTGCGGGTTTGGAGCGTCAAGGCAATGATGGATGAGCTAGAGCGCAGCGGTGGAATCGGCATTGACGGCGTGGAAGCAAATGACGCCACGAACGATTCCAATGATTCAGATTCCGACGGTGGTGGAAAAAAGTCCAAAGCAAAGAAGAAGCGGAAGCAAGATCAGGTCCAGCGAAGTGCTGAGGAGGTAGCCAAGAAGCGCCAGCTGCAGAATTTCTTTGCCGATATATGATGCAGGGTCACACCAATTACAGCCCAGACTACCATTCTGAATGTCATATTGTACATTTCCGTGCAAATATATCCACATCTGTCCTGCACACACTCAAGCCGCGGTCTCTTTTGACTGCCGACTGGAAAACTGTACCATTATCTCCTTGGCCTGCTTCAGCTTTAGCGCCAATGATCCCTTTCCCAGCGCCGCCGCCACACCCTGTCCACTGCTAGCCTTGACCGCGGCCTGAGACACCTCCCGCAAGGCTTCCACCAGACTTGTCGTTCGCAGTTGCCTCGTCTTGCCATCTACCCATGAGACGACTCTGCCATTGTCGGATAGAATAAGCTTAAAGTGGTCAAAGAAATTAATCTGGATCACGCGGTTGCTGAGCCGGAACACGACGCCGTGTTTAGAGCGGCCAAACCGCCCGAGAAAGTCCAAATCCCGCATTCGCGCAACGTCCTTAAAGGTGTACGACTGGGGCTGGTACAGATTCTCGTTCATATAGTCCCGGAAATGGCCCAAGAGGGTGACCTTTTTCCGCAACTCGGCGACCGGATACGTGTTGATCGAGTAGTGCTCCCTCCTTAGTTGTACCTTCTCCGCCAGTGCCGGATCGTGTGTCAGAAATTCCAAATGCTGGGCGTCAGGCGACATGACCAGCCCGGACGAGTCATTGAAATACACAGCCACGGTGCCATCCGTCAGCTCATATCCAAGGCCATACTTGTTCGTGTAGTCCATCCACTTGGCAACAAACACGCGCGGGGGGTTGGGCTCGCCAGTGCTGGTGTCGATGTCGCGCGAGTCAAATGCTGGTCCTGCCACCGCCTTGCCAGATTTCAGCCGAGTGAAGGCGGCATCGAGAACGCGAGCCATGTCCTCAAAGACCGCGGGCGAGTCTCGGCCAGCAAGGGTTTGTCCGGTGGCCGGCGACGATGCGACGTCTACTGATGCCCCACGCGCGCGCTGTGCCTCCACTGTGGCAACATGATTCTTCGATCTTGGCGGTAGCTGATGGCTGCCGCCGTATACTGCGGCCTTCTCCGATGCGTGCTCATCCTTGGTTTGATCGGGGCGGGAAAGGATGCCTGCGGCACCAAGCGGACGCGGCAGCTGCGACGATGTTGTCGTGGTGACAACAAGCGGCGGAGCTGGATCAGCACGCGCCCCACCAAGCCCTGCGGCGGACGCCAAGCGATTCAGAATCCCAACTGACGACGGAGCGCTAATAGTTGCCATCGGCGCAACCCCGTTTGTGCCCGCAGCATGCCCCACCTCCACTGTTGCCTTGCTAAACACTAATGCGATTGGATCAGGCGCAGTGTCCAGAACGGTGACCGGCAGCCCCTGCGGCACCTCCCTCAAGAACTCGTGCTTGAGGATTTCCTCCAGCGACAGGCGGCCCTCGGGATCCCTGCATAATATCATCCCAACCAGCTCTTTCCCGGGTGCGGGCACCTCCACCCCGGCGGGGAAATCATACGCGGTCTCCTTGATTCGCTTGTATATTTCTCTGACCTCACGCGTCTGGAATGGCGGGCGGCCCACGAGCATAGTGTACAGTATGACGCCAAGGGACCAGACGTCGACCTCAAAGGAATGGCCCTCGTCTGCGGCGAAAAGGATCTCGGGGGCGATGTAATTTGGCGTCCCACATATGGTGCGCTTGCGCTCGCCGTCCACCTCGAGCATGGCTGCCAGCCCAAAGTCGCCAAGCTTGATGCCCATCGTGTCGTCCAGAAACACATTCCCGAGCTTCAAGTCACGGTGAATAACGAGCATCTCGTGCATGTACACGCAGGCTTGCACGATTTGCTTGAACCAGAATTTGACTTCTGGCGGGGTGAATCGCTTGCGGCGCTTCAGAAGGTCGTTGAGGGAGGTGGGCCGGCAGAGCTCAAGGATGAGGTAGACATTGGTCGGGTCTTCGAAGCAGGACTGGAAGCGCACAATGTTGGGATGCACCATTTCCTGGTGGATGCGAATCTCGGACAGCAGCTGGCGAAAGCAGGCACAAAAGAGGAGAGGAAACACGCGTCAGAGTCAGCATTCTGGAGATCAAATGGGTGTACCTTGGATCGGGTTTTGACGTTTTTAAGGGAGAGCTTTGGCACCACCTTGACCGCGAACGCCTCGCCGGTGGATGCCTCTACCGCTTTATAGCACCGCGCAAACCCGCCTTCCCCGAGAAGATCTGTGACGTTGTAGGACGCCGTGTCCTTTTTATTTGTGATGGTGGCAGGCGGGGGCGGCCATTGCTTTTTTGTCGCGTCGGCGCCCGCCCCTGCGCCCGCCGCGCCGTTGTTTTGCTGTGCCGGCTGCGAGGCTGTGATGGCGGTGTGCCTCTGCATTCGCATGGCAGCAGCGTTCATCATTGTCGAATGCAGACGCGGTCGGACGGCGGAGGGATGGAGCAGCGAGGTGCTCAGGCGGAATGCGGAATTTGTCAAACAGGTCACGTGAGGTGTCGCCTTCTGCGTCATTTGAAGGCCGTTGTGGATGTTTGGTGAGGCGCATCGCTGCCATGCTTCCTATTGTTGGCTAGCAGTATTGATTAAAGGGATAGTGGATAGTGGGAGTTTATAAATTGTATTTATTTGCC